>JABFPJ010000283.1:0-49192 GCA_022817425.1 Gryon sp. ZL-2020 | reverse complement strand
TTTTTTTCTTTTTTCTTTTTTCTTTTGTTTTTTTTTTTTTTTTTTTTTTTCTTTGTTTAAGAACAAAAGTAAAACAAGATGAGCGATATTAAATTTGAGAAGGTTTGGCTCGTAGAAAAATTGGTTCGTAGAAGACATTATGCCAGTCGAAAAATCTCGAAGAATCCCACAGTTGAACTGAAAATAATTATATAGCAGATACGTTAGACGATTTCAGTTCAATTTTTAAACTTAGAAGATAATATGTCTGTTTAAATTATAAATAATCGTTAAAATTAATTTTCGAAGCATATAATAGTAAAAGTTAAAATAAAATTAAATGTTATTTCTTTTTTGTTTTTTGATGGTATATTTTTAAAAGCAAAGTTAACTACATTTGTTTAACAAAGTGTGTTAAAGAAATTATTGAATATTGTTGTTTTATAATCCACAGTTAAAATTATATATTAAATTATATATAAAATATAAACAAACCAAAATGGGTATAAAGATAAATGTATTTCGTCGATGCGAAATATTATTTTGTCGAAATTACAGTATTGCAAGTTATCATCAAAGAAAATGTTCAACTCAAATCAATTGGAACTCGGAATATATGTGAATAATTGCGAATAAAAAGAGTATAAATTCATTTCGTATAAAATATATAATTATAAATAAAATTCGACATTTTGTTATACAAAGTTTATCTTACAGTTTGTCAAAAAAGTAATCCGTTAAATGAAATAATGCATTGCTGAAACAACAACAAAAATAAAACAAGAACATAAACAAAGAAAAGAAAAAAAAACAAAGTGGAAACAAAATAATGAAAAGAGAAAAATTTGATTAAATGATGCACATACAGTGAATATAAATGGTTAAGTATGTAGTGAAAAATGAGGAATGTATGGAACAATTAATGTGAACATATAATTATTGTGTGCGATGAGTAGTCCAAGTACCACTTAGTAACGATGCGAGGAAGTTCAATTGAATGTATAAATTAGAGTATAACATGCTGATATTTGAGCAATGTAGATTCTTATATATTTGCGTCTGTTTCCTCATTAAAATTTTATTCAATCGCTACATACTGGTTTTTTCTGCTTAATTTCAGAATTACGTTAAACTTCAAATTTAATTTCGACAAACTGAAAGATAAAAACATTGTTTTTACTCAAATTATTTTCTATAATTTTTACTAAAAAAACACAAATTTATGTGACTTAAGTTTAAATCGATTTTCATTCGAAATTAATTTTATCAATGAAAGTTGGAAAGTACCCAGATATTTACAAGTTTTATCTTCATGGATATTATCGTGGATATCACAATTATTGTCATAGATGTGGCTATGATATCAGTGATGACATCATTCTATGCATATCATGGACATCACAATGAATGTTATCATGAATATCACAATGGAAGTTATCACGGTTATCACTATTAATTTCATGGTGAATGTCACAATGATATGAATGATGACATCCATAATGATATCCATGATAACATCCATGATATTCACAATAACGTCCATAAGAATATCCATGATAACATCCACGATTTCCAGGATGACACTCATGAATGTTATAATAGATATTAACATAAATATCATATAGATGTCAGCATGGATATCATCATCAATATCTTGGATGCTATGATGGATATGGTTATAGATATCATTATGGATGTCATCATTGACATCGTCATATTCATGATAATATCCATGATAAAATCATGGCATCAATATTGACATCTATGATAGCAACCATTGTGATATTTGTGGTGATGAATTCATTTTCCTATAAAAAAACTTGAATACTTAAACAAAGTTGAAAAATTGATTTCCACCGAAAATTAATTTAATTTAAACTCCATTGACATTATAAATGTAAATATGCTTTAATAATAAAATGTTTTCAATTACAACTTCAATTTGTGTCAATTGATTTCATTTTCCTTCCAATTTCTTTCATTTTAATATATATATTTTTTTTTCGTTGGATTTCACAAATTGATTCCAACATTCCACACCATCAATCACTTAGAAAATCAAGCTAGTCAGACGCATCGTTGTCTACTTGGGATTATTAATTATTAGTAATGACAGATAACGTATGCGATAACGCGTAAGAGATACAAGCTTGCGTTCGATGATGAATGTTGTATTCATTTCAACAATATAGGCACACTATGATATGTAGACATACTATGTGGAGAGGCTTCTCCATTCGAATCAATACAAAATACGCACCCTGCAGTTGTATGTTACGCAACAAAGCATGTGTCTCGGTCTTCAAAAACCTTTTTTTTTTCATCTTTTTTGTTTGTATGTTAATCCCAATCAAATGATCCGCATTCGTGGATGGAATTCACGATAAATCCGAGAACTGAAAGCGAAACGAGAAAAAGTCATACAATGAGTTACGGATTTTTTTAATATTGAATTTCAAACAAAACTATTTTTTATAATTATCTATATAATTTTTTAGATTTTATTTTAGAATTAATTATAAAGTAATTATATTTATTTAATTTTTATTAAAAAAATTATTTAAATATTTAACTAAGTATAATTAAGTAATTTAAACAAATTAAATTGTTTCAACAAAATGTGAAAAAAATATTTTTTGTCATATGTGCAAAAATATATATTTTTTTATGTTAATATTCACCCATATGGTCGAAGATATATCCGAATATATATCTAGGATATATATTCTATATTTTGTATGTATTGTGTATATACCAAAGTGTATACTAAGGTATATATCTTGTTCTTATATTTTATATATATGTAAAATATATATTTTAATATATATATATATATTTAAATGGTGTATAAAATATATAAGCCTAGATATATATAATTAGATATATACAGATATACATATCTTCTCTATATAAAAAGTGGTAATAAGTATAATATTCGAATGGGATATTTTGTTTTTATACTAAAGATTATTATATTTTGATTTTTAGGTGGATTTTTGGGCGACATTGCTCTACCAAATATACAATACGAGACTGATTTGAGTGGCGAAAAATTCGGCAAAATGTATTCGGAGAAAAATCAGCGAGATTTTCTTCATAATTATGAAAAGCAAAAGGAACGATGGAAAGGTAAGAAAAATCCCTTCAAATTCATTTTCTCACTTACATATATATGATTGATATATTAAACGAACAAAAATTTAATAACAATACAAAAAATAGTTTATACAGAAATGAACTAAATGAGAGAGAAAATATAATTATATATTTTTTTAATTTTTGAACAGAAAACACGTTTTTTCACTCTATACATTTTTTGAAAATAGTTTTAATTTATTTAAGGTAAAATAACAATGGAATATGCAATTTTAATAGACATAACTGCACTTTTTTAATACTTCAATACTTTTTTATAAATAAAGTCAATTTTAAAAAAAAGACCTTAAAATTATCATGTATGGAAAAAGTATCATGTATACATAGACAATTCAACTAAAACTTGCTAAATTTGTTTGTCGTCTAAATTTGTTGGTTCCACTTTTATTATCCATGTATATATATGAACTTGCATTAAGAAAGAAGTTACAGCATTTCATTACAATAATTAAAATTACTATAATCGTCGCAATTTCAAAGTGTCACTTTTGACATTTAAACAAAATGCGACTTTGTTTTGCAATATCAAAGCTTTTAAAAGGGCGCATTCTTGCAAGCATAAGAAGAATCATAGAAGAAGAATAAGAAACAAAAAAAAGGGAGGAAGAAGATGCCCGAAACTATTGAAGTTGTATAGTATGAATTTGAATAGTTGAAATCAATATACGACTAGAAAAAAGAAAAGACGATTGTTCAAAGAGTTCAAAACGAAAAAAAAACTTAGATAAAAAATAAAAGAACGAAAAAGATTGTTGAATTGTAAAGTTTTGATAAACAAAAGTCAATGAAAAATTTTCGAGATTCGTTGTACAAATTTTCAAAAACTTACAATAAAGAGACAATTTTTGGATATTATTTTTGTATCGTTTTGTAAAAGTGTCATAAAAGTCAAATGAGGGTTCATAATAACTAAAACAAATTGTCTATCAAATTGAAAGGATTTAGTTCTAACTAAAAAAAACTCGATAATATAGATTTCGACGCTATTGAAGTTTTACTTCTAAAAAACGATATTTTTTGGAAATTAAAGGATTTGTGGTTAAATGAATTTTATTTTACTGTAAATAGATCATTTCTTAGACTTATTTAAGAGTAAGTATATAATAATGATTGCTGTGAAATGTTGCGCAGTAAACACAATATTTCATTACGAAGATGTTTGTTAGAGTTAATTATTGCCTGCCTAAATGAGCGCTCTTTTTTTTATTTCTCGTAACAATGAACGAGCAAAATGCTTTTTTCCTGTAAATCTTTCTGAAATTGCAATTTCTCATTGAGGGGGCAAAATCAAACTCTAACTTTTGCTCAATCATTTATAAGTTTTTATCAACTTTGTTTTTATTTTATAATATTTAAAAAGATGTGAAAAAATAAAATAAAAAGAAAATTAAAAAATTTGGCTCAATATTTTTGTATTAAAAAATGATGTAAAAAATGCGTAAATGTTTGATTAGGTAATACAATTATTATATCTAATAATTGAAATGAGGAAAATGATGACTGAAATTGTTTATAGAATTATCACTCATCGATGAAGGAACACCATGAATGGGGGAAGATTTGCTGCCGAAGATGGTAAAACAATTGTGGTACCAAAGTACCATTAATTAAAAGTTGCAAAATAAAAATTATTATGATTATTAGTGGAATGGTTTTAGCAAGAAGAACAACTCAAGTCAAGATATAACTCTTTTTCAAATGCACTGTAAGTATAGACTGATGCCACTTTTACACACAAAACTGTTTCATTCATTTTCGATAATAATTCAATCAATTTTAATGTTAAAAACAAAATACAAAATACATGGGGTGAGATTTAAGACATCGGTATGAAAGCACGACGTCTCACGATGTCCAATAGTATTTTGCCCTAATAACCATCAAATTTTCAAACCCCAAAAGAGTTTTGCTCGTAATTTGTATTTTTTTAATCATTAAGTCAACTTTGTAGTTTGCAATGTTATTAGGGCAAAATACAACTGGACGCTTTGTCATTCACGTCCAGATTCATACCGATGTCTAATCTCGCGCCAAACAGTAGTTAGATAACTAATATTCAGAAATGGTCAAACTTAAACAATTGAGTACAATTAAAATTACGTTTTAGTATATGTTTAAAATAAATTGCAATTTTTGTAAATTAAGGATGTTATTAGAATAAATTTGCATTAATTGGTATTTTTTATTAGTCAAGCCATTCCGCTATAAGAAAATACCAAAATAATGAAAATAAAAACAGTAAATTATTGAAATAATGTCAACATTAACAATAATGCAAAATGTATAACGAAAATAAAAAGAATATGTAATACAAAATTTTGTTAAATGATTTTGCTGTTTTTTGTCTACAAAAAAGGCTCACCAACTGAACCAAATTTTGAATAAATTATTTATTAACATAATATAATACCTACATTCTTATCAAAAATGTGTTAATTTAAACAAATTAGTTTTATAGACATCCCTTACAGACACAACATTTCAACTATTCAATCTGGCAATTTAACCTTGACGCTGTTTAAAATTAACAGGTTGACAATAAGCAACTCGCATAAGCATTTTTGTGATGAAAAATTGTTGTGTTTACAGTATAAATATATATATCCAAATCATTTACTCGTTTTAATATTTCCTAATTTTAGGTGCGTTTCATACATGGTGATACTAATTGCTTATGTTCACTATATCTTCTATTAATTGAATTGTTTATAATAATAGATTATTATATTATGTTATTCCTGTAATATTTTTATCAGTACAAAATTAAGTTTGCAATTAAATTTGAAATTTACTTTTAAACAAAGTAATTCATGGTGAGCATTTATATGAATATAATATATAATCCTTTTAATAATTGTAGAGAAAAAGGACAAACAAGTTATAACAATTATTAATAAAATTAAATATTTAACGCAAACACACATATCTATTGCAAAAAGTACTAATATGATTTTTCATTTGTATTTTGTAGACACTCGGACGCCTAATGCTAAAAAAAGTAGAAATAATTATAAGAAATTTCATTCCGACGATGCTCGACTAGCTGATAGGCATGACAGTGATTCTGATCAGCCATCGAGATATGCACATTATGACGTCAGATTATCCGAGGAACTAAATCATAAATCACCGAGGTAATGTACTATAATTATAATTTATCATCACTATTTATGTTTATTCATTAAATTATAACAACTTAATTACTCATTAATTTACTTATACAAATTATTATTACTGCTCTTGGATGAAAAAATTAACTTTTCTGGCTTCGATCAAAAAATATAATTTTACTGCGATAGGGCAGAAAAAAACAACTTTTCTGCTCTCTAATAGAAAAGATTACTTTCCTACTCTAAGGTAGAAAAGATCACTTTTCTGTCTTAGTGAGGAAAAGATTACTTTTCAGCCCTCGGGCGGATATACGACTAAGTATATACTATTTTTTGTTGCAGATCTCATTTACGTCATCATCGACGGCACCGCAAACACAAAAAGCGCAATTCAAAAAGTCGCGAAATATCTCGTAGACATTATCATCGAGAAACATTGAAGAAGCATCGTGCAATTAAGCATTATTTACATCGTCCTAACGGCAGAAGTCGTAGAGCTGCGACGGCTCGTAAGGAGCGCGTTTGGGATCACGGGGTGATACCGTACGAAATTGACGGCAACTTTTCTGGCGCACATAAAGCCTTGTTTAAACAGGCGATGCGCCATTGGGAAAATTTCACGTGCGTGAAATTCGTCGAAAGGGTCCCCCGGGAACACCCCAATTACATACTTTTTACCGAGAGACCTTGCGGGTATGCTTTTATTTTAAATATCAGCATTGCCGATCTTTTGATGATAAAACCATTTGCATTATTTATGTTATTGATATACAACATTTGACACAATTTATTGGATTATGATATTCATTTTTGCGTTATCTTTTTATTGCAGAGGGTATTACTGTTAAAAAATCGATTAGTTATGATCAAATGTAACGATACAATTTAGTTAGGTAAAAAGTACATTTCAGGAGATATTCAACTCAAATCGCTAAAGTCAATAATTTTTTTACCGATTTGCGTGATTATTATATTAAAAAATAATTCTACTTTTATACATTTTATTCGTTATTTGATTAATTAATAATTAATATAGTAAAAAGAGTCATTTCTTAAATATTCCTGGTATTCCAATTTTTAACCGATATTTTTTATTGTAGCATTTTTTACAATTTTACATTTATTTTGAGTAAAACAACAAATAAAATTTGAAACAACAGCTTTTGTATAAATTGTAATTTACGAAAGCCATTCCTGAGCCAGAACTTAGACCTTCTTTTCGGATATACCATTTATCCAAATTTTATCTTATCATAAGTTTTCCATTGATAAGTAAAAACTTGCTTGTGGATTATAGTATTTTGACGCCTTGTAAGAACATACAAAAACGTAAAGTTGTACTATATTTTTTTACTGCATTTTTTAAAATTTTCTTTTACTATATAAAACAGGATACCTCAAAGTATCGATTAATGCAATAATATTTTTTTTATTCGCCATTTTTTAGTTAAATGTCGGTTTAATTTTTTTTTTTTTTTTCAATTATTGTTATAGTATTATTATAATCACATTATATTTCGATGGTCCTTACAAAAACTATTCTATTTCAAGAAATATTTGAAAAAGATTCTATTTTGCATTCAGTCGAAAAAAATTCCATTACAAATTTAGTCGAAAAAGATACTATTTGAGATAGTTTTCCACAAAAAATATAGAATTTTGAAGAAAATAATATAATATTATTCATAAATTTTACACTTTATAACTATTAATTTTTAATATATTGTTATAATTTTTCAATAATTTTTAATCTCTTCCACATTAACATGAACCTTTTATTTTGTGGGCGAAAAATTCAGCTAGTCCTAATTCGAATTGGAATCTTTTTCAACTATTTCTTGAGTTTTCGTAAGGACCGTTGATTTATGATATTTAGTTAATTGTTATTATAATTATAATATTTTGAATAGTTATCTAATATTGAGTGCTGATGTATGTGCAGATGCTGTTCATTCGTTGGAAAACGTGGAAATGGACCGCAGGCAATAAGTATCGGCAAAAATTGCGACAAATTTGGCATAGTCGTTCATGAACTGGGCCACGTGGTTGGCTTCTGGCATGAACACACGAGACCCGATCGAGACAGACATGTGGAAATCATCCGAGATAATATCATGAATGGTAATTGGTTTATGCTCAAAGAACCTTCATTCATAATTATAATTATTATTAATAGTTAAATGAATAATTTTTATTGAACCATTCAATTTCATTGTCTATCGTTTTATGATTACAATAACTTCGTTCGATTGAAAAATAACGAGACGAGTAATTTGAAATTGACACGATATTGCATCATTGAAATTGCGTTATATATGATTTGGATGACTTACATAAATTGATTGAACATTACAATTTGCAGGCCAGGAATATAATTTCAACAAACTTACGGATGAGGAAGTCAACTCGTTAGGATTAGCTTATGATTATGACTCGATTATGCACTATGCGAAGAACACTTTTTCCAAAGGAACGTATCTTGACACCATTTTGCCGATGGAAATACATGGAAAGAAGAGACCGGAAATTGGTCAACGAGTTCGATTAAGCGAAGGAGACATTGCTCAGACTAATTTATTGTATAAGTGTCATAGTAAGATCTTATTATAATTATTATTAAAATGATAGACAAATATTACATTTTTTTTCACCACACGATGACAGAAAATGCAGGTTCCATCTCTAGGGAGTTTTAAAGAAACTGCATTTTCTGCTCCCTTGTGGCGAAAAATATCGTAAATACTATTTTTTACTGTTCTAAGATGAAAATATCAGTTTTCTGTTCCAAAGTGGAAAAGATCACTTTTCTCCCACATTTTTTCTCTTTTTATGTTAATAAAATTGATAGATATTACTAATAAGAATATTTCATTTACAGAATGTGGACGAACGTGTCAAGAAAGTAGTGGTAGTTTCAGTCATTTACTGCCAGTTAATTCGCCCCCGCCTCTTGAGGGGCAGCATTGCGAATGGCGTATTACTGCCACTCATGGGGAACGAATAGTCCTAAATATTACCTTCTTAGATATCTACAAGAGTGATTACTGCCATTCTGATTACTTAGAAATTCGTGATGGTTACTGGCACAAGAGTCCCAATTTAGGTGAAGCATTTATTTTTATCTTTTGGAACATAATTGTAAAAGTTATACAATAGAACTTGTGAGTAGTCCTGTATTTTTTCCTTTATAGTTTGGGAGGAGCCCAATATTTCTTATTATTATTATTATTAAACTTAAGAAAAAGATAGAGCAGGACTCCTCACAAGTTCTACTGTAACTGACTGCACAATAAATTGAACCAACTCATTCATTGAATTTGTATTTTAGGCCGATTTTGTGGAAGTGGAAAGATATACGAAACAGTCGTTTCAACTGGAAGTCGAATGTTGGTGACATACGTGACGTCAAGCAAACAGGGCACACATCGTGGATTTGCGGCAAATTATGAAGCAGTTTGTGGCGGTGACGTTGAGCTCGATGGCGTTGGTCATTTGGAATCGCCAAACTATCCCGAAGAATATCAGTCGAACAAGGAGTGTGTGTGGAGGCTAACTGTACCTGAAAAGTATCAAGTTGCGTTGAAGTTTCAGTCATTTGAGATCGAGAACCATGACAATTGCGTGTACGATTACGTTGAAGTACGCGACGGTCACTCGTCAGTTTCGCCATTGATCGGTGTATATTGTGGATATAAGATTCCACCTGACATAAGGTCAACGGGAAATAAGTTGCTGGTGAAATTTGTCAGCGATGGCTCTGTACAGAAAGCTGGATTTGCCGCTACTTTTATGAAAGGTGAAAATATTAAATACCTAAAAATATCAAACAAAAATCATTTTTAATCCATTTAAAGCATTTTACTTGAATTGTGTTTATGTCCATTCCATTCATCCACCTAAAATAAACGTAAATGCCTAAAACGAAAAAGTAGTTTTAAGATGAAATATGAATGGAGTACATGTTCAAAAATAGAAATACCCTCAATTTATTCAAATATTTTGAGATTCTTTTTTATTTATAAAAATAGTTTATACTGTTGTCTGCAGAAAAGTTTGAAGAAAAATTAAAAACATATTTCATCATTTTGATTGCAATGTGTGAGATGATTTTTTGGAACATAAATCTCTGTCTTTACAGTTGTTATACAAATGTAAATTCCAAAATACCTTGACGTAGAATGTGTAAAAAATGAATGAAATTTATTCTAATTTGTTTTATAAAATATTTCTGCAGATATCAGCACAGACCTTTTTTGTAAGTTTGACATCCCGAGCACAAAAAACTGCAACGTTGCTGCAACGTTATAAAATAAACGCGCAATAAGTTTCTAGAACGTTGCTATAACGTTGCAGTAACGTACAATTAAGTTGCTAGAATGTAACTATAATGTTACAGTAACATTTCAAATATAATAATATTATCATATGATAATATTAGTTATTTCAATAACATTATTGCTGCAACGATATAGCAATATTTTAGAAACTTATTGCGCATAGCACTAGTGTGACAGTTTATTTGAATAAAAAAAATTATCATAGTATTAAAAAAGTATTTCGCAAATTTAACTAGTTGCTTATTTATATACAAATAAAAGTTAAATGAATAATAGTTAGTTTATGTATAAGGAAAATGTAATGATTTTTATAATTAAAATAAAACAATAAAATCAATAGTATCCACCAAATATTCGATATTTCAAAAAATCATGAAATTTCTATTTAAATTTGTTGTGATTTAAAAATATGCTCATTTTTAATTATACATAATTACAATAATGAAATAGAAATTATTAAACAAAAAAAATATTTTTAGAGTTCGACGAGTGTGCTCTCATAGAACATGGTTGCGAGCATGACTGTATTAATACCCTTGGCGGATACGAATGTTCTTGCAAAGTCGGCTATGAGCTTCATTCTGATCGCAAACATTGTGAAGGTAACTTATTGTTTAGTTTAAAATTTTGTTTATTCTTTTTTGTTATTTTAATGTTATCCCCGTTAAAAATGCTCATATGAGAATAACAATTATATAACATTAACATTAACATTTATATACATTTACAATTTTTGTAGTTGCCAAAAGGCGCCAAAAAATGTACATTTTGAAAATTTCGAAAAGTATTATTTTTACTCATTAAATTATAAATATAATCTATTTTAATAATCAGATGAGAATCATATGATCGACTGATTTGATTTCTCATATGATTTCTTATATGAGAATTTTTGATAGGAATATACGAAAAGACAAAGCAAATGATCTGATAAACACATTTTGATTCAATGAGTATACATGCAATAATGACGTATTCCAGATGCCTGCGGTGGTGTATTTGATACAAGCAATGGTACTATAACTAGTCCCTCCTTTCCGGAATTATACCCCAATAATAAGCATTGCGTTTGGGAAATAGTTGCGCGTCCGCAATACCGTATAACATTGAATTTCACTCACTTTGATCTTGAAGGCAGTAATGTTTATCAGGAAGAATGCGAGTACGATTGGGTCGAAGTATCGAGTAATTTGGAGGATGACATTCCACGCAAGCGACTTGTATTCTGCGGTAGCAGACTACCGCCACTCGTCACCTCCGAAGGCAATTCAATGAAACTTACATTTTCATCCGATAATAAGTAAGTCTTTGTCAATACCGCATATATTTGTTGAGGGTGGATCTATACTATATCACAAACAAAGCAACTATGTTTATATCATATCTATAGCACATGCTATAATATCACATTGCAAATCATTGTAGTTAAATAGTATAATAATAATGATAAATATGCATTTGATAATATGCTACATGATATATTATTATTTAATTAGTTAGTTTTAAATATTGAAATAAATGATGACGGATACAAAATAGAAAACTATTATAAAATAAATGATTATAAAATGTTTGTATTGTGATATTTTTTAATATGATGTAAATGCACAATTACAAGATCAAATTTGTTCAAAATTTGTAATTAATAATGTCCTTCAGCATTCAGAAATCGGGCTTTGCCGCTGTATTCTTCACCGATATGGATGAATGTGCGGAGAATAACGGCGGTTGTCAACATGAGTGTAAAAATACAATTGGATCTTATCAATGTTCTTGTCACAATGGATTTACTCTCCATGAAAATGGCTTTGACTGTAAAGAAGGTGGATGTAAATATGAAATCACTGCCGCTTCGGGCACCATTATTTCGCCCAATTATCCAGAAAATTATCCAGCATTGAAAGACTGCGTTTGGCATTTCAAAACAACTCCCGGCCATCGAATTAAACTTGTAAGTTACAGAATAAGCAACTATTCTTATGCTTCAAAAAATCGAATGACAAAAACAATATCAATTTTATTCTACATTTTCATTTCTCATAGACGTTTCAAGAATTTGAGGTAGAACAGCACCAAGAATGCTTGTACGATTACATTTCAATCTACGACGGCGATTCGCCGGAGAGTCTTTTGCTTGGCAAATTTTGCGGCAGTAAAGAACCGCATCCTATTCTGGCAACTGGAAATGAAATGTATATGATATTTAAGAGCGACAGTTCCATACAACGTAAGGGATTTAAAGCAATGCACACAACAGGTAATTTATCATTTTAAACATACAAATCTACTTTATAAATATATTATAATATTATTCGAAAAAAATACTTGAAATCAAATAATCTAAGAATATTTTTTAATTTAAGCCTGCGGTGGTTATTTGATTGCAACCGAAGAAGCAAAATATATTTATTCACACGCTAAGTATGGATACAACAATTACGCTCATAAAACAGACTGTGATTGGTCCATCGAAGCACCGACCGGCAAAAATGTGCATCTAACATTTTTGTCCTTCCATTTAGAGGATGAAAAGGACTGCAATTATGACTATGTTGAAATTTACTCTGGATTAGACGCGTATGGTACGAATTTCGGAAGACTTTGTGGAGATGCTGTAAGTTCTTTCTTTTCAAATCATAATTTATTTACATAAACATTTTTTACAATATTTTAATAAATTTGTATTCGTCCTTGTTTTTACAGAATACATCCGATATTATCTCCATGAATGAAGCTTTACTTATTAGATTTAGAAGTGACGACACTGTAGCTAGTAAAGGCTTTGCAGCCACATTTATTGCTATCGACCGACAAGACAGCGAGGAAATCTTCGGCGCTGGCGAAGATGAGGACGAAGGCAATTTCTGAGATTATAGATTATTTTAAGTTGACCTTTGCAAAAGATGTGTAAATTATATATAATACATATCAATTTTATCAAATTTTATTCATAATGTATTATAAACTTGATTTATGTACGAAAATAAACAACAAATTAAGACATTGTTCGCTTGTACTTATTTACACGTCTTATTTTTATATTTTTTTTAAAGTTGATTAATCATCTTCTTAACTTAACTTTTATGTAACTTTAGGATGCACTTTGTAATAAATAAACGCCTCTTTAATAATAACTTACTTATTAATGTATTAATTGAGTATACAAATATTTTGTGTAGAAAAATAAATATATAGTTGTATTTGAACAATAATATTAATTAAGTATTTTTATTTAAAAACGGCTCGTGAAGAGTTTTGTATAGTCGTTGTGCTTTTTGTTTGCCAAATCCAGGGAGTATTCCCAAACGAGCCTCAGGCGCTTTAACAATATTTTCCAAAGTTCCAAACGTTGATAGTAATGTCATTGCGTCAGTTTTATTTACAGATCTTACAGTAGTTAGTGCACTAATTACCTTTAAAAGCATATAATTTGTCATTATTAATTTAATTTATAAACATTTATATTGTGTAGTAATGCCAAAGTTTCTATATATAATATAGTAGGCCAAACCTTATGGTAAGGTGCATTTTCACCGCGTTCCATAATCATTTCTGGTGGTTTATTTTCAAAAGATTTGTATGTTTCTAATATTTTACCCGCATCTTCTGCACTCCATGCAAGCATTAATGTTAAGTCTGTTAATAAACATATTCTGGTTAAATTTTTTAACGAATGATGAGGTTCCGGTACATCAACCTATGACGGAAAAGTATATCATTCAAAATTATACAATATACATTATTAAGGTATTAGGGCTATCGTGAAGTAGCATATCATGTATAGGGTTCGAATATTTTACAATTATTTTACACTTTTTTTTAAGTATAATGTACTAAAAACTGTAATATACAGCTTCTTAGCTAAGATGTAATTTTTTATATATTTAGGAAGAATTTTTTATATTACCATAGGAAGGTCATAAGAAAACCATAATAAGTACCTGAACCAAAAGTACCCTCAACACGAAAGATTTCCCCAATGCCTTGATTCTTGTATGAATATAATCTGGATTCAATTGATGATAACGCAATGACAAGAATAATGCACAAGCTGTTCTTCCCATGACATAATCTGGAACGATATCGGAATACTCCCATGGAACACCTGATATGTATTTCAATATTGGATTTCCTCGCTAATTGGATAATAATAATAATAATAAATTAAATAATTCATACAAATGTGTTTTAAAAAATGTACAAACATGTTTGTTGTTATTAAATATAAATAAATAAATAAACATTATTATTGTCTTGCTTTTTCTCTTACAAAATGTATTAATTACGTACCTGTTTATTATTTACAATAAGAGTTCCACTCGGTAAGTTTTTCGACGGTGCGGCTTTGGGTGTTTCTTTGGGTTTATCATTGAAAAAATCCGATATTTCTGGTTCTACAAAAATATTGAATTTTTATTCTTGTTTAAAATTATTTTATTCTATAAAAACTGCTTTGTATAAAATCATTGTTATTTAAAGAAACAATTTAAAAATCCAATTTAAGTTTTCATTCTGCAAAATCAAAAGTAACTTACAATAAAAAAAATACATACCTGCAGTTGACGTGCTCGGGCGAGCCTTTTTACTCGCTGGTTCATCGTTCTTTTCGTTCATTTTTAAAACTCACAATACAAGCATTCATAATAACGTAGCATTTAACTATTTTTTTCAACGGTCATTTGTAATTTAGTTTTGTTTATACTTATCTTACATCGAATTGAAGTTACATCTTCACCATTGCTTTTTCAAGTTTATAACCTCTTTCTTATATTATGGCGCGAATTTCAAGAGATTCAAATTTGTATATAATTGACATTTTTCATAAAAGTCAAACAGATATTTTTAATATAATAATTTAATAATAGTAATTAATAAGTTAATCAATTTGAATATATTATTTCAGTTTACTAATATTATTATTAAGAATGAAAATAAAAATATGCAATAAAATTGTATACTTGTTATTTTTTATTAGTCAAAAAGGGTTACATTATTTTCGTTTGTAACTTTGCATGGCTGTCGTTGCTTGTGCAATTGCGTGTTGACCAAGATCACCGGGTAAAATC
The DNA here is from genome assembly GCA_022817425.1 of Gryon sp. ZL-2020. Taxonomy (NCBI): domain Eukaryota; kingdom Metazoa; phylum Arthropoda; class Insecta; order Hymenoptera; family Scelionidae; genus Gryon; species Gryon sp. ZL-2020. The sequence continues at coordinate 33,544 of JABFPJ010000283.1, read as the reverse complement.
AATTTAACAGCGCCTTGAATGTCCCGAGATCCCAAGGTCGGCTTTCGGTTATATTGACAAAGTCTTGATGCCTCGGTTACGATGCGGTCAAAAATGTCGTACGCAAAGTTGTCCATGATGGTCATTGCCTTGCGATTGATTCCGCCCTGATAAACTGTTTTCAACACTCTGAAAATGTATCTTGTAAAACTTTCGCGTCGTTTTCTTCGGCCGATGCTTCCTCGCATGGAACTTTTTTCGGTTTTCGAAGGCATTGGACAAATCAATCCATCAGACATGTTGATTGTTGACTTTTAAATACTTAAGGACAAATAAAAAATTTTTTCCAAAAAGTTGGTTTTTTATAATATATCAAATGGATTATAAAAATGAAATGTTTCAGTTGTCACAGTTAGGATTTGTTTAATGTATAATAAATTGTCAGCTTGCAATTGTTTTGACACATTTTCAATTTTTTCAGATTTAATTTAAATTAAAAAAGAAAACATTTCAAATTGCGCGCTAAAAATATTATTATCAATATTACATTATTCATCAAATAAGAAATTACAAGTTAATTAAAATAAATAAACAAATTTTATTTTTCAAATAAAAAACAAATATTTCTTAAACTAAATTTTCCGGGATTTTAATTAAAGTAAATTATTAATTAATAAAACACTTATTTTGATAACTCCTTTATTATTCTAAACTAAAAACATAATTAACTTAAATAACATTTCTGTTACAATAACTGTAATCTTACATTAAACCGCATTGTATTTCATTATTAATTATTATTCTCAGTGTACAAACATTTGTGTGTCAACGATATTCTATACAAGATTTTAATTTATAACAGTTCACTGAGAAATGTATGTATAACTTGAAAAATATTAACTATAATAATGTAATTATATTATTAATATTAAAAATAATAATAGAAATAATAATAAAAACAATTAAAAAAGTTAGAAACATTCTGTTACATGAATAAATTAAAAATGTACGTTTTGTATAATAATAAACTACAAGAACTAGTTATAATGAAATATAAAAAAATATGCAGTAAGTATATAATTCATTTCTTGTCTTTACACATTTTTTGGTGCATTAAGATTCTTATTTTCCTCCAAATTTCTTACAATATAATAATACAGATTATTACAGAAATATTTTTCGCAATATACTGCACTTTACAGTATAATTATATATATAACAATTACAATAATAATTTGCTCATACACAATATAGATCGACTTAATGTTAATTAACATTTTGAAATATGTCGCAAAGATGTAATAAAATGCCGAAAACATATATATATATGCAATTATGTTTATAGACTGATATTATATACAAGCGTTGAGGTAAAACACAAAAATCTAACACTCTTTTGATTTTGTTCAAACTGGAATCTAAGTACAAACACTATTACAATCATTGTCACCTAATGGCTAATGCAAGAATATTTCGATGATTTATTACAATACTTTTTAATACATGGCTTGTTTTAATGGACAAAGTTATATTTCATACAAAAATATGATATTAAAATATAAATAGAAGATCATAAGTCAACTAAATATTGAAATGATAAAAAGTAAATTGAAATACAAACATAAAACTTTCATTTCTATGATTCTTACTTAGCACAACATATTGAATTTAATTGGTAAGTACTTTTTGTATAAACTTATAGCACTATTGAAATGGCTACATGTTAAAATAACAAACTTCAAATTAAACATTGACAATCAAATTGTTAAAATTTAAACATTAATGACGATAATATTGCTCTTACAAGTTTACAAAATGGTAGTTTTTTTTAAATATATATAATCTTAAAGATTGTAATTAATATTGACAATTAAAAAACAGTCTTAATATTGATTGATTGATTTAAAAGTATCGGAATTCGCCTTTCTTGCCAAGTCGTTCCTTGCGGACCCAATCGGCTGGAGCTGGAGGTGGGATGGTATGAGGACGATGAGACACTTCCGGCCCTAGACTAGTACTTGTACCTTCTATTTCCGAATCCTGAAAAACATATAAATAAATGAATAACACAAACAGTTGGTGAAATCATCTTTTATTTACCCTATTTAAAAAACGTAACTTTTTATACGTAATAAATCATGTAATTTCATAGGTAAAATATTAAATTTGTTATATGAATTGTGAAAGTACTTTGAAAAAGTCATACTTTTTTAAAGGTAAATTATTACTGTTATATATATTAGTATATATAATTATTGTTCAAGTAATAAGTCTTCTATTTGATTGACCTTTCAAAGTAATATCATCAAATAAAATAGAATTCGAGATACTTAATACAATTGAATATACCTCATAATTGTATCCATATCCTTGTCTTTGATATCTGCTCGAATACAGTGGATTACTGAAGACATCGTTATCCAGTGCCTGCGCTGCATCGTGCGGTGCGACGATAGTATGGGGAACGTGAGCAATCTGACCCCGAGCGTTTCGTGCCTTCCACCACTTTCGACTGTCGTCGAGTATCTCGAGATACTCGCCACGTACGACCGTGAGTTCCTTATCATTATTAGCGGTCCTGGGATAAGTGACCTGGACAATCTTGGCCCGACGTGTAATGAGCTCATCCAGCCAGGCTTCCTGGGCCCGTTCAATTGCCGGCACACCAGCGCCACCGCGTGGTAATCGCTCGATGGAATCAACCGAGATATCACTGTGCGCTCGTGTCTGTTCGATCCTCTCACGCTCACGATCCCGATCCCGATCCCGATCTCGTTCTCTGTCTCTGTCGCGATCACGTTCACTCACTCGATGATTATCGCGATCCCGATCTTCCCGAGCGTATAATTCCGACGCCGGTCCATAGCCCCTGTCGAAATATTCCATATTTGAACGATCTTCTCTGCCTTCATAATCGAGATAGTCGCTGCTGTAGTGAGACTCTTCAACGTCTCTACAAAAAGGTATATTAAGGGTTAATTGAACTGTTACGTAATGCTTGGATATAGGATTTAGGCGAATGAAGGACATTTGGCTGGAATTGGTTTCACTTTTGTCTTTTTTTCATTTTTCTACATTTAAATCTCCATCTAAGCAAGTTTATTCATTTCTCTTTATTTAGCGCGCTTATTCCAAATAACTCATACACACATTTTATTTGCACAAATTCTATCTATCTATTCTATCTATAGGTTTGTGCAATTCAAATAACTTATACTGTTCGCATGTAGTATGTGCGCATGCGCCGCGTCATTTTTAAGAGAAATGTGAGCAAAATGTATGGTCCGGTAATCTTGCTTAGGGCGGGATTTAAGTGTATATATAATTTAATCAATAAAAATAATAATTTTCGTAATGTCGAAGATTTCAAAATGCGCATTTTTTGGCGCCTTTTGATAACTACAAAAATTGTAAATTTATATAAAAATGTTAAAGTTACTTCATATATTTCCGGCTACAATTTGCTTACGAGAAATATCTACAAAGCACCGTCTTGCAGCAAAATATTTATCTGTTATACAATTCGTCGTCGAATAATTCTAATAGCAGTGTATTTGTAAATAAATCTGCCGTTAGGTGACGCTTTGTAGGCATTTCTCGTAAGCAAGTTGAAGGCGGAAGTATATAAGTTAACTCTAACATTTATATTGATTCACAATTTTGTGTGATTGTCAAAAGGCGCCAAAAATGTACACTTTGATATTTTAATTGAATAACGATTCAGATAAGAAATTATATAATGAATTAACAGTATTTCTCATATGATTTTTCATATGATAATTTTTGACAAGAACTTTAAATCATCGAAACTCTTTAGCGATAAACAAACATATACAGCCAAATTGACTACATCCTCTGCAATACACTTCTCAACAAACTCACCGATGGTTGTAGTAAGAGTCATTCTGTTGATCGGGCAAATCATCATCACCCTTTTGTTTGTCCGCATTGAGCAAGGAGGCCAAATGATCGTGATCTCTTTCTTCCGGTATGGGATACTCAGGCGACCATCCGTCCATGAAAACTGGATGATACGGTGGTACATGACCTTTCCATTGATCTTTTGGTATTAACCAAGTGTCGCCCAACGAGTGCCACAGTTCGGTTTCCTTGCTTGTGACACAGTTGATAAGCAGATTAACAGCTTCTCTTGTGAGCAACGGCGAGACCACTTTGCTCGGTAAATTTGGATCGGAATTTGTGTCGTGGGAGGCGTCGACAATCAGCGCCAACGGCGTGAACAAAAAGTGCACCAATTCGGGGGCATTTGGGTCGTGAATGTGGGCCTTGAGTTTGGCCAGCAGATTAAACGATAGCTTGAACTTTTGGAAGATGTCGATGAACTCAAATTCCGGCGGCGGTTTGGCTCGCATCGTCAGCATCCCGTCGCCGAGGTTACGCTTCTTTGACTTACGATTGCGTCGACGACGCTCGAGCTCGCGCGACGCCGCCGCCGCATGCTGCAGACGAGCTATGAACTTTTCGATGTCGTCGAAACAGTGATTCAAAATCGTCACATCGCGCTCATACTTTTCGGACGATGTTGATGACACCTCGTCGTTGTTCTCATCTCGGGTTACGTCGTTGTTTGAATTTTCGCCTAAAAACATTCATATTTTAGTTATTAATAATTATTTATACTATTTTTTTATGTGCAATTATTCAACTTTTTTATATCTTTGAATATAAAATTGCGTGCATTGATTAGTCTTTATAAACCACTCACTTCCTTTTCTACTTGAAGTGTGATGCGAATAAAATTGAACTTTTATCATGATTAGTATGCACGCACTTGCTTGCAGATTAAATCACTTGGTTAAAGAAAACTGATCACATAGAGTACAGTTTATGAAACTCATATTAATTGTCGTCATTGATTTTCTCGACATATATGGTAATAAACAATCGATTCCATTTAAGGTACACCACAGAAAGAGAAATACTATAATTTGTCCAAAGTTGAAACATTACATTGCATTTAAGTGATTATAATGTATTATCATAATGAATTTAATCCAATCATTTTTTGACTTTTAGTGATCTTCAACTTATTTTTGTCTTTAAATTACAGATTCGTTCTACATAGTAGTACTAAGGTTTATCTTCCAAAAAGGACGATTTTGGAAAGATTACTGCACGTTTTACTATCTGGTACGATGATTTGTACATTTCCATTGTGCTCTCTATAATTGTCGATGCTATACTATAAAAGTTTGAAATGACAGTAATTTGACGATGGGAAGACCTACGAATGACGGTTGTATGAGTGTGTGGAACAAAAGGCCGTTCTTTTTACCTCCATTGGTGGCGTTGAAAGACGAGACTTGATCGCGAACGTTGACTCCGTTGAGCGGCGGCTCCGGCGGTGGCAACGCGGGCGGCGGAGGTATGTGACTGCGCGAGCTGCCGCGCGGCGAACCGCCGGCCACCAATTTGCCCATCTGCAACATCTTCAGGTCCTCAACGAGCTCTTGCGCGGACACACTTTGACACTGAAAGATGTGCATTTCAGCGCGCTGACCGGAACCACTGTCGTCGCTCACGGTGAACACCAGGATATTATTGTACATTTCCATTGGATCCCGCGACGTGAAAGCCGTTGGCTCTTGAATCAACGACGCTGGAAATCTTTCCATCACCGCCTGCCTCAAACAATTATTTAATTTAATTATTTATTTATTACACTTCAGTTATTATAGAGTAATATTGTAAGTATATGTTTAAAGTAATGTTAAAGTAATGTAAGTATATGTATAAAGTAAATGTTTATTATAGAGTAATATAAGTTACTTGAATTGCACAAACCTATAGATCCAATTTGTGCAAATAAATATAAATTTTTATTAATTTAAATATATATTTTCAAGTTATTAAAAAATAAACATTTAGAAATACCAAAGAAATTATATTAAATATCAAAGCAAATGAATAATATTGCTTAAAGTGAAATCTTGCTTAGAGAAAAGTTGCTTAGAGCGAGATTGAATAGCAGTGTAGTTGTTAGTAACTTTGCAGCAAGGTGGCGCTTCGAAGGTATTTCTTCTCGTAAGCAAATATATGAGTTAATTCTAAGAGGTATATAAATCGAAAATTTTTGTGATTGCTGGGAAACGCCAAAAATGCACAATGTGAAATGTATATTCTATTTTGTTATTGTATAATAGTTTTAAATTAAAAGACTTTAAAATGATATAAAATATTAAACAATTTTTAATCAATTAAAATAAAAACTAAAAAATAAATAATAATTATATAAAACCGAAAGTGTTGAACATAATTATTTACTTTAGATATAATATAATATATACAATGGTTAAACTACGAGAATACGGCGTAGATCCTTATTCATAATAGTCAAAGTGCCTACATGTATAATTGCGTGTTTATCTTTAAAAGTTTTTTCATGTGCAAAGTTAAATAATAAGTAATCATCAATTATTCTTAAAAGCTTTTTTGCTGTTAAAATTTCAGGCAACCAATTAAAAAGACTTGGCCGAACGTATATATTTTCAGCGTTTTCATGAAGAAATAATAGTATTTTACACAATTTTGCCTGAGTTATACTGAAATAGTTGCAAAAATGTCTGGTAAGTAAAGTAAACAAAATTAAATAATTTTTTTTATAATAATTGTATACTCTCTAAATTTAAGTAAGTGAAATTTTACTTTTTTAGAATGAATATTAATTTTTTGATTGACTCCAGATTTTTTACTTTTTTAAAATTAACAAATTTTCTTTACTCATTAAAAAGTAGTTTTGCACTTTTTAAAAAGTAAATTTTCTTTCACTTATGAAAATGTACAATTTTTCACTTTATAATAGTAACAAATTTGTTCACTCATGAAAAGTGCGAATTTTGACTTTTTTAGGTAAAAATGTTTCACTCAGCAAATTTTCACTTATTCAGAGTAGTTTTAACAGTTTCTTTACATTTGACAATGTGCATTTTTAAAATTTTTTATTAATTAATACGTTTTTCAGGTCCAATCTAAGAATATGCAAATTTTTGTTCAAAACACCAAAATGAAGCAAAAGAAAGAAAATGAATCACCGCATAAGTGGTTTAGTAAGGTAAACATAATTATTTAAAATTATTTAAGATACAGTGGATGGGACTATCGTGAATTAGCATATCATATATGGGGTTCCCATATTTGTTTAATATTTTACACTTTTGTTAAGTACAATGTACTAAAAACTGTAATACACAGCGTCAAAGTCTATTTTTTTATTTATGTTTATTTATTTATTTAACCAAAATTAAAATGTGTGTATTCTTACGTAAAAAAATTTCAATTAAAACATATTTTTTTCAAAAGAAATCCTAAGAAAATTCGTTTCATGATAGTCCTACCTTAAGATGGTGACAACTATTTTTGAATAATTATATTTGAACAATAATTTTATTTTCTCTTTGCAGGGACCAAATACTTATATTTAACTAATAATGCGTTCCACTTCATACGTAGTTGCACTTAAATGAGTTAATGTAGAAAAGTTACATAATGTGAAAATAAATTGTGTTTGAATTAAATGCAAAAATTGTGTTATTTATAAATTGCTTTATGAAAAGTGATTATATTTCCTAGTAAATAAGGATAAATGTTTTCTGAATTATTTGCATTTTTACAATTGTAATATTACATTGTGGTGAATTTTAATATTTTTTCTTTATATTTTACAAAGTAAAATACATTTTTTTTATTTTGTATAAAGTTTTGTAAAACTAATTTTGTAGATGTAACAACAAACTTACGCCCGTCTCGTTATCCATAATTAAAACCCAATTTCTTTCAAGACGAAGCTGCATCTTTTGGCTCCAAATGCCATTGCTTTTTTCTAGTTGCAAAAGCCGTCTCATTCCATCGGCAGGATAAACTATGCCAGTCTCTTTTGTTACGGTAAATGTGGCCAAATGTTCCATTAAATAAGTAGGTTCGCCGTCCGCGGACCGCATTCCACCGGCGGAGCCCGTTGGACCACTTGAACCACCATCTAACAATCACAACAAAATAATTACTTCATTGCACTGTTTTTACAAAATATTCTATTCCATATAAAAGAATATAGTTTAAATAATAATAATACATTTTTAATTTTACAATTTTTTAATTGAATGTTTAGATTAAAATTAAATTCAAATATTGCATTCTTAATTTTTTTATTATTATTTTATTTTTATTCTTTTTTATTATTATTAATTAATAAAGTATTCGTTATTTTATAAAAAAAACAATAAAAATATTGTAAACCTTTGTTGTATGTGGATGGTCCGTGACCACTATTGTAGTACGGCATGGTTTAGCTGAAAACAATAAAATTTGAATTAAAAAATATATATTTTGTGTAATTACAAAAAATGTTATCAGTGATTCGGTCTGACCTCCAAACTCAATAAATATTAATTCTTATTCACATTAACATTCATAAACTCCCATGCAACCTTTCGTACCAATCATTGTGCAACTTGGTCATTTGACTTTGGAATAAGGCTTAAACTTTGTCACAGTTATAAATAACGCTTCTTGTAGTAAACCATCAGGTGAGTGAAAAGAAATGAGACTTCCAATAGTTATTTCCATTTTACTCCTTTAAACGAAATCAATAAAACATATTTTTATATTTTTATATCTGCTATTGTTATATCTACAATAATAATACAAATATAATATAATATAATATACAATTTTGTACTTTGTAAAATAATTTCAATAATATAAAAAATAATAAAAAGAAAGAAGTTTCGAACTCGGTACCTATTCGTTTCCTACTAACATGTCGTAGTACTTTAACTCTTTTCTACCCAGACATAGAAATAACTTAAAAAGAACTTTTAAACTTAACTTCAAAATAACTTATTAATTAAAAGAACATTGGAAACTCCTGTTTCCTTCTTGATATACGCCTCGTGTAATTTTCCGTTTTTCATTATTTTATCTTTGTTTTTAATTCATAAGTTTATTATAAGAAAAACTAAAAAATTATCATATAGGGAAATATTTTACATTTTTTATTTCATAAGTTAATTAATTGTTATCTCTCAATTTTCATAATGTAATTATTATCCTGCAAACTGGGAAGAAATATCGGAATAACAAGATTGAATAATTGCAAATTTTAAAATGCATACAAATGCAACAGAACCAGAATCAACTGCGAAAACGAGCAATTTTTCATGTATAAAATAAATCATACAAATATGAGAAATTACTATCCTTATACAATTTAATAAAACGAGACGAATTTCATCGAACGAGTATCTGCTTCGCGAAATCATCGTCTTTAATTGCTTGACATACAAAGTAATTGCTCTTTAATATTCATTAAATACATTTCTTTCCGTTATTATTTGTTATTACATTTTCCCATACATTGCACGATGGTTACATTACATTACAATTACTATTAAATATTTTTCCTTCAAATATTTATTACGTAATAATTGACCTCTGAAAATTTCATTTTCCGTATTTAAATACTAAATAATATATAGATATATATAATCATATTCCAGAATCACGATGACTGGAATTTAAAGAAAACCTGATCCGCTTTTTTGTCTTCCAATTCAAATCAACCCAAGTTAGAAATTAACTTTAAGACCGAGGTGAAAGTTGTTTTAATTTCGTTTTAAAATCCAGCGAAGTCAAAAACATTAGAATTCCAGACTACAATTATTATAATTCATATAAAAATGTTAAGGTAGGACTATCATGAAACGATTTTTCATGAACAACTCCAAAACTTTCAGCCTTTTTCACTGTTTGGTTATTTGAGATATTAATTGCCAAAAACAAGTCGTTTCAAATTGGAAGTATAGTCAAACGTACCAAAAACAATGCTTTTATATTAAAATATTAATTGCTATTCTTAGGATTTTTGTAGAAACACTGGTATGTCATTATGTAGAACATACACTTTCCAACGATATATTGAAATAATTATTCTTGAAATGTTAAACACATGATATTTTGACTGAAAATGATACAAAAGGTCTTCCTATGGTCTTTTTATGACTTTTTTATGGCCTTTCTATGGTTTTCGTATAGATTTTGTATAATCTTCTTATAGTATTTACATGGCCTTCGTATGGCCTTCCTATGGCCATATAAAAGCTTCTTCTAGTCCTACCTTAATATTTTAATAACTAACATCAAATTAAGGATAACCAAGTTTTGGATCGGTTGGATGAAAAACAACTTTTATTTGTCGAAATGATTGAAGAGAAGAAAACTCAAAGGACTTGAACACTATTTTTCCTTCTTTCATATATATATTAAAAAAAAGGAGAGAGAGAGAGAGAGAGAGAGAGAGATCGGTTGAGTGAGATACTTGGTTGGTCCGGTGTGTTTGTATACATGTATAAGTCTACTCACATATACATACATAAGCATAAAAAATGATCACATATGTGTGGCACGCATAAGCGCGTATCAAGAATTCGACCGAACTGCAGGTACATTTCCTGAGGCCTACTCGTGAATTCCTCACGGCTCATTCATTGGCCACACGTGTGACGTAAGCTTGTCGCATTCTCAGATACTTGGACGATAGTCAATTTATATCAATTTTATGGTAATTCCAATTCAATCTGCATGTATTCATATTTACATCAAAAACATTTAACAAGTTAAAAATAAATCCAAAAAGTATATTTTTTTAAATTTTGTATCGTAAGTAATTTTTACACTATAAAATTATTATTATTGTTATAAATAATAAATGAAAAATTAATGACAATGAAATAGTGAGTAATCTCATGTTTTTCATTTTCATATGTAATGGGGAGTATAACATGAAATGATGGATTTCTTCATATTTCGAATAAATTATTCTAACCTGAGATGGAATCAACTGTAATATTCTGCCTACAACGTCATCTTTTCATTGATTGATGTCGGAAGATATATAAAATCATATGCTTGTACAATTACATAAGCAAAAAGTATCAACGGTGAGAAAATGTAATATCAATAAAGCCTTTTTCTCAATATTTAATAAGCATTTATCATTTTTTCTGATTTATAAATGGAACAAGTGTTGATCGAAGTATTTTTACTGGGAATAAAGGTGACTTTTTTTGTCTAAAAATTAACATAAATATTTTTGAAACTAGAACTGTTTTATTAAGTTCAGTTGTATAATAAATGAATGTAAATATCTCGCGTGTGATGTTGTGAAAAAAAAAGATATGACTACGTAATCCAAAAACATCACTTTCTCTGTCTAAATTAGAATGGAAGTCTCGTTTAAGATTCCAATTTCAATAGCTAAAGCCATTAACAGTCTCTCCCAAAGACACACCTTTTATGAAGTCACTTTTGCTAATCAGTCAAATCGACACTTTTCGTGGTCTATGGGATTTTGCCATTAAGTCAGTTCATGCAAACAATTCTAGTTGATCGAGATTATATGATTTTCTGATTTATGCTAATTCGATGGGAAATAATAAATCAGATGAAAAATACAATTACAGTAAAAACTGCTATAAGTACTAGGAAAACTGTTACATTGCCAAGTAATCGGATTTTTTTAACATATGAAACCTATATATGGATCTATATATGAGTGCATATCTCCGGATCTAGACAGACAAACATGCTTCAAATTTGCAGAATAAAAGACAATAATATAATGAAAAATTAAATAAAATCTCATTCAATTCTGACTATAATTGACTATTCAAATCTGACTATTCTTTAAATAAAGTGCATATAATTGTAGTTGAAAAAAAAACTATATTAATTGAGTTAGCGTTTGTTGTTGTTAGTTGCCATATGCTTCGACATGATTTGAATTCGGCGAGTTGACTTTGAAGCTTGAGAAAGTTGATAACATACGTAATATACATTAAACGGTAATTTTGACGAAGGAAAATGTATTTGCTGATATCGCGAAGTTAGAAAGATGTTTCAAACCTACGGGTTTTATAACGTGAGCATGTACTCAAGGACGTGAATACCAAACGAAGCATTCCACAGTCGCCGTTTAACGTTTCTCTTCGACGCTAGGGTGTGTCCTGTATTCATAAATAATGTTCTTCAAATCCATCGCGAGAGCGTTCAAATGTTTCGCGGGTATGCCGACTTGTATACTTCAATATATATATATATATTAATACAAGTGTGCCAATCAATACGATTACGTTATTCTCTTTCTGTTAATTACTTAAGAATTGAATGAAGCAATTTCAGATTAATCATTTATATATACGCATGAATTGCGTGTACAAACGTGTTACAGAGTTCATTGATGATTCTGTGTCAACACTTGATGATCACAATCACTTCATGAATTAACTTTTTTCTCATTTAATTCAAAGTGAAGGAACTCGATTAAATTTCAATTCAAATTTAATTTATTGAACAGTTAAAATATACAATTAATTAAACAAAGGAATAAAAGTATTAAACATGCTTTTACTCTTCTATCCAAGAAGAAAATGTTTCAGAAAATCTTGTAAATGCAATCAAAATGATACAAAATATAGATAAAATTTGTTTTCAAAATGTTTTCATACATTCATACATACATACACAAAAGCAGAAGCTTTTTTATACAAATTTAACTTTGTTTTAAAAAACATTTAAACAAATATTTAGATAAGATGCGGTTATATGTATTTCATGTTAATGTTCCACTGAAATTTTACCTTAATCTTAAAAGGATTATTTTAAAAGTGAATTTGTTATTACTTCTGCAGTAATTTGGAAACTTTCTCTCAACAAATTGAAGAATTACCATTTCACATTGCAACAACTGTAAAACGAAAATTGTATTTTTCTGAAATGTGAAATAATAAAACTGATTGTGAGAAAAAGCGATCCTTTTCAGAGACATTAGTCTAATCATACTCATGTTCTGCATGGAGTTAAAAACATTGTAAAACGTGACTTCATCCATCAAACGTAATTCTACTTATGAATGGTTTAGTATAATCGAAGGTTGGCTTTACATTCAAGACATTCCTATACCTGAATCTACAATTATAATCACAAGAAAAGCGCACAAAAACTCATATGAATGAAGCAAATTGCTTTTTGCGATAACTTTTTTCATGATTCATAAAACATTTCTTTACTGCACTGGCTTCTACATTTACATGATCAGACACATTTTTAATTTTTCTCGTAAATAAGCTAAAGCGCATCAAAGCAAAAAACTATAAAAATTCCTTAAACAAAAATTGATAAAAAATGTATTTTCTAAAAGTATCCTCAAAATACCTGAAACACATATAACAAATTATAAACTACAACGATAAACAATAAATATGATATTTTAATAATGTAAATGACAATATATTGTAAATATTAATATTATATTACATTTTTCATACTTTTATTATAGCTCTGATAAGGAAATAAAAATTATTTCGAAACGTCAAGAATTCGATTTAATTATTATTTATTTGGAATATCACAAATTAACGCATAAAATTATAAAAACTTCATTAATTGGCTCTAAAAAAATAAATAAATGAAAAAAGTGACCTTTAACAGTTATTTTTAGTCGGTGTTGACGATTTGCTTGAATAGCGAATAAGGTGATCGGCAGGGTATCGTCTTCGCGAGAAGAGTGAGAAGACTCTCTCAACAACGAGTGTAGAGAAAAGAAAAGTTTAGCTTCTGGAATGCGACGCGAACTATAGAGTGAGTAATTCATGTTAATACATGATTGCCTTATAACAATGTTTTATGCACTTTGAACAAAAAATAACGAGTTTTTTCAAATTCTTCAATACCTTTTTTTATTAGGCTTGGACATTTTAACATTTTGTATGGTAATTTTGTTATGCATAAGTATATGTTACAACATATAATATTTTGTTTAATTGAAAAAGTGTATCATTCATCGTGGCGTTAAAATTGTTCCAACATGCAAGAAGGCGTTGGGACGAAAATTGACGAGTTTAATACGATAACGATCGAAACGACGAAATTTGCAGGTGCCTTTTCCCCGTCAACTGATGTTTATACTTTCATGCCTTCACATGCAATCCATGACAAAACGGTCTTTTGTAACTGTGCAATAAAAAGTCTATTCGCTCGTTTGGATTAAACGACTGTTTGTCGATGTTTCAAAATCTAATTGCTTTGCTTTATTATTAAATTATGATGGCAAAAATTGTGGCAAATATTAAATATATTTTTCAATATTTTATGATAATTTGAAGTTTTATTAAAATTTTTTCCAACTGTTCACAATAGATTTCAAATAAGATAAAAATATATATGTATATAAATTATTTTTATTAGTTAGGTGGATAAATAACTTAAATGAAAAAAAATAACTGAAAAAACTGTCGTATTTGCAGTAATAATATCACGTTTCAATAAAAACGATAAAGTAATATGTAATTATTAGTATAAAAGCTACTGATTATTTAAATTGCGCTATTAAATTATAAATAAGAAAAGTATAAATATCATAGTTTGATAATAAAAACACATCAGTTTAGCAATAGATATCGAACAATTGAAAGCTTAATAATTAATTAATTAATTTGTTGTATTAAAGAGATATTTTTGTAATTTTTTGTCAAAGTCAACTTACCAATCTTTCAATTGGGAAAAAGTAAAATGTTATATCAGTTTTTATAAGAGATAATGAAAATTATGAAAGATTTAAAAAGTTATAAAAACATTGCAACACAATTCACAAAATCCAACTTTCTGATGTCAAATCACATGTACAAACTGCCAGGCTATTATGCATACAACTAATTACCAAATTACCTAAGTCGCTAAAGATATTCTTTCACGTTTTGAAATTAATGATTAATGACAAGTTAAGTTCGATTTGATGAACTATGATTAGTGTTACCAGTCAACGTTATTTCTGATGTTACGACAACTTTTCTTTTCTTCATTTTAATATTGAATCATAAATAATGAATATTTCTTTAATATTGATGAAAAACAATGTCTGTGAAACAAATCCAACAAAAATGACAAAAAACTTTTATATAAAAGTATCAAACTTAAACAAAGTTTTGTTAAGAAAGTGACAAAACTCAAAAAGTAGTTTGACTAAGAATTTCAACACTTTAACGAGAAGTTAAACTAATATTGATAAAACTGAAAAAAATATTTCTTTTCTAAAGTCAAACTGAAAATGATGAAAACAAATATTTGCCAGTCTATAAGTATGTATTAATGAAAGTAATCAACTGTGCGTTGGTTTTCCAAAGTTATTATAAACTCAAAATTTGATTCAGACGAAAATGCAAAAAAACGCCATTGTTTGCATGCGAAAAATGAGTTATATTGTTGCCAATTTTCGATTGTTATATTTTGAAATTCAACTGAAGTAGTGACATCCGATTTTCGGAAATTATGCCTTTTCGTTACTTCTGTTAGTTCTTAAAATTATATCAGTTGAAAATTGACAACCATATATTGTTTTTAATTTCCAACTGAATTATATATAATTCATTTTTGGCATGAAAGTAAACAATGGTGTTTTTCAGTGCTCAGCCTCACTGCCATAGTGAATTTCAATGTATAATAAAGTGCGATACCAAAAAGTATAAATATGATTTTGTTGTTAAATACAATTTTGTTATAAAAAAGAAATAGCAATTTTCAAATTGTAGTCTGCATTAGAGGTGAGTAGACTTTGTCAAAAATATAAAAATAAAAGTTAGTCGTAGTATAGAATAAATAAAGAAAAATATATTAACTATCTTTATTTGTCTTTTAAAAATCTTATTTATTATTTCAATGTTTAACAGAACCCGAATCAAATTTCGAGGTTATAATCACAATCAAAAATCGACGCAGTGTTTTCCCTGTATACGTAATAAGTCATAACAGTGCTGTGGCATCACTCGTATCAGATCGGGCGCGTGCATGGCGGTGCAGTTGAACGAGGAGTCGATCGTGAGAAAGAGCGGCGACAGGTGTTTGGTCATCGGCGCGGAAATAACACCACCATGTACATATATATATATATATATATATATATATATATTTCACACGACATTATCTTGCAGCTAGACGAGTAGCGAGAAAAGGACAGCACCAGAGGTCACCGGACCGTCCAGATATGCTGGCGGTCTCTCGACACTTCCAATATGGCAGAGCACGGCGTTTCAACGTTTCTGCTCAGAACCCATAAAAAGACAAGCAAACAAACAACCTGAATATCCTCATCATCAATCAACTTGATCGAATCAAAATCGTCAACATTAATTAACCTAAAAAAACACACAAACATCATTGAAGATTCTTGGATTTGGTTTAAGTTCCTCCAAGAATGAAAAAAACTACAGTAAATAACATTTTGGATTAAAAATTCAGGAAAAGTTAAGAAAGATAAATCACGCATTTTTAATTACATTAGTTAAAGGACGAATAACTAACGGGCAGCTAAAAACCATCTTAAGGTGTAAATGAAAAACCCAAAGATTACCGATTCTAGATGAAATATTACCTAAAATAACAATATAACACTGATAAACCAAGCTCGAGAAATCCAAAGTGACAATATTTTCTTCGCCGATAAACAATTATTGAAATTAGCATCAACTCTTAACCAATGAGAAATGCCTTACAAACAGTTGGACGTCTAATTGTATTTAATTGTAAGCTAAGATGGTGGCAAAGCCACTGCACCAAGGTCTAAAGTTAACCAACCACCTAAGCCTAAAAGACCATTGACTTTTGGCAATTTAGCCAAATTTGTCACGTCTTCAAGTTGTTCACCATATTCCTCACGGACCGACTGGCGTTATTTAGCCGATTGTTATGTCTCGCATGCGCGATCCAACAAAATGGTCGATAAGCATTGGTGGCGTGTGGAGGATTCGCTTTTGCAAAATCCAACTGGCTTGATAGTAATGTCTGTTTGGGTCTCACGATAAATACCTCTTGACAGCGACAACGGGCGCATACCACGTTGATTCGGCTCGGGCGTGGACACGCCTGCGTTCTCCAGTGACGTGTGTCACACAGCGATTGGTGGACAAATCTGGCAGTCAACAATTGGTCTTCAAACACTCAAAACAAGCACTCCAAAAAGAAAAACCAAAAAAAAGTGATGGAACTCTGTTTAATCTCAAATTTGAGTACGCCGGCTGCGCCAATAAGCACGGATTCCAAACTTGTTTACTCACCTATATCTAAAACGAGCGCAAGAGGAAACCGAGAATCGAGTGCCGCTCATCCTCGACTAAAGCGTAAAGCCACACCGGGGCCGCTCGAGCTCGCAGGCCCCGAACGGAGCCTTCCTTCCCCTCTTCCGCTCGTTGCGCTCACCCATCCATCGCTATATGTATACTCTGCTGGCTGCCTACCTACCTACCTACCTACCTGTTCCTTGCGCGTGTCCGCATTCGTATACCTCCGGTCATATTAACTTTCCACATAACGCCGCACGGACGCTCGCAATCGTCGTCCCAACCTCTCACAGTCCCACAAGCTTTCACAAATACCAAACGCAATGCATGCCACAGCCTTTAATCGTCTTTTTGATTATTCATTAAGACACGGATAGAGCGATGCCTCGGCTTGTCAAACTCTTTTTGATCATTCATAAAACATTTCAATTTAATATATCATCGGCATTTTTATTTAACCGCAATATATAAAGGGTCGGAATTCAAAAATCGGCGGAATTTATTTTAACTTTTGGAATATTTTATAATATATCAAAATTATTATATTTGTTGATTTTGGAATTAGAATTAATTACGAAAGTAATATTCTTATAATAGTGCAAAAGAGATCGTTTTTTCTCACTCGTGCATCGAAAACACATCTTTTCTTCTCTCAAAAACAGAGAAAAAGTGGCATTTTATCTCAAGAGAATTTTCATTCCTTAAATGATGTA
This sequence comes from Gryon sp. ZL-2020, assembly GCA_022817425.1. Lineage (NCBI taxonomy): Eukaryota > Metazoa > Arthropoda > Insecta > Hymenoptera > Scelionidae > Gryon > Gryon sp. ZL-2020. Next base: position 15,729 of record JABFPJ010000283.1, on the reverse strand, counting down.
ATGGAAGATTACTTTCTCTCCTTAAGTATGGAAAATAGGGATAGGAACATCTTTTCTTCAATCAAAAGGGGGACGAAAATGGCATTTTCATCCCTCAAATGACGTAATAAAAATGTACTTTCTCTCTCTCGGAATGGAGAATAGAAAGTGGTTTTTCCTCCCTAGGGAGGGTAAGTCCACTCTTATCTCATTGTTACGGCAAAAATCTTTTCGATGCACATTAAAGAAAAATATCGTTCACAACGAGGGAAAAATTGCCGTTTCGTCAATGAATTTTCGGTCATGAATAAAATCTAACACTCGTCTATGATTGGCAATTTTTCTTTCTAGTAGCGAAATATACTATTTCCGCGTAGCGAATAAATTCTGTATTTTTATATAAAAAGCATATTATTATATACAAATATAACATTCCAAAAGAGTTTTAATAAATTTAAATTTTAACTTAACAATCCAATTAAATGAAAAAAACGAAGTTAATTATTAAATTTAAGTTTTAGTAAAAAAAAGTACTAAAATGGAGAAATGTCTAAAGAATAATAAGTTTGCTTTCAATAATATGAAATTATATTGCGTAGAAACTGAGACATTAATAAAATATGTACATCAGCGAATTCTCCATTATGTATTTAAACAAATTATTTCAACTGTTGGAAATTCTGCATGACGCGCTATTATTTAGAGAAATGTTTATATATATGTATATGCATCATATCGTCTTCCTTGTAAAATCACATTATTTTTACGATAAAAAGTCACTGTATTTCTATTTTACAATATAAAATTGTAATTGTTCATAAACAAATCTCATAAAAGAAGTGTTGTTTTTCGGTCCATTAAATGGCATTTTAAGTGATACAATAAATAATTTTGCTTTCTTTATCTTTAATTGATTGTAAAAAATGACTACGCAAGTTAACTGTGTATATACTTGTATTATGTTATTGCGCTCTAATAACCAATAGGATAGCTACATTTCTCTCATTCAACTTTAATTTGTTATATATTATATTATTATAAATAAACAAAAGTGTTAAATCCATTTTACCATCTTCGCTTATATTTTGCACTAAAAAGGTATTTCTTCAATTCTACTTATATTTTTGCGAAATTAAAAAAAGTTATGTGCATAATTTTTTTAATTTAATTATGGGAATATTTATTTAAATGATATAAATTTAATTAATACAAAAATTAAAACTGAAAAAAAGAATGCAGATATTAAGATTACTGAATTCAATATCTTCCTTCGTTTTCTATTTATTTTTTTTTGTTTTCACATGTCTCTTAGGATAAATCTTATTATCTAATGGCAATATAAAATTCAATTACTATTTAATTACAAATTTAACAGTCAATTTAATTTCACTCTTTACATGTTTAAAAAAAATGATTTCTATCGTGTATGTACAAACTAGTGATTTGTATAGCATTTTTCCCCAAAACACACTATTAACGTAATTATAACAAAAAAGTATCATCGTGGAAACATAATTTCATTCATATTGTTTAAAAAGGAAAAGAAAAAAAAGAAAAAAAATGGAATAAACAAACAAATGTATACAAATTGACGATGTGTACTTTTTGCCAACATCGATGATAAAAATTTACAGATAAAGTGAGGCGGCGAAGACAATGTCCCTCTTCAACAATTTGATGGCTTCGCAAAATTTACTTTCCAAATCTGTGTTGCCAATATTTTTCGCAGCTTGACAAAGCTGTCGAAGGACTTCCTCCAAGCGTCTCATACAGCGAATTATTGAACCTGCAAAATTAATTTTAAAGTTCAAAGAAAATTTTTGTCAGAAAAAACAATTTTTTCTTTTTTTTTTTTTGTTTTTAAGAGAACTTTCCACGAAAAAAGCTATTTTCGTCAATTTTAATCAAATCATTTTGATCTTTTGGTGATTTGTAAAGTGTAGCCTCCTAAATAATAATCTGTATCGAAAAGTAAAAAGAATCAATTGTTTATAAATTATTAACGAAAAACTATTACGAAAGAAGTTTAAAAAAATGAAGTAAATTGGATGTAAATTGTGACATCGCTACATTTTTGAAATTGAAATAGCGACAAAAATTGAATTTTATACGCCTTAAACGATAACATTATTATTAATTTTATACAAAATTCATATACACATTTTTCGATTGTTTTGTTTTTCATTTTTAAGATTTTTGTGTAGAGAGTCCCCTTAAAAACAATTTGTAAAAAATAATAACATTTTAACAAAAATATATTAATTTTCATTTATTCGACCTTCAAAAATATCCGTCATTTTGCAAATCTGCAAAAACGAAGCTCCCTTGCACCACGCATAGACAACGTCCATCAAAAAAGGCCGAAACTTTTCCACATAAAAATCCTCATCCAAATCAATATTCGCCTCAGTGGACACTTTGGCTATTCTTCTTGCGAGCTCCTGCATTTGTCTTAAAGGTCCACCCAATTCTTCGGTGCTTTTTGGCATTTCCGAAGACTTGTCATCGCAAACCAAACAACTCAAGAGAGCAGTCATTTGAGGCACCGTGAGTGCATTGAACAAGCCATTAAATAACATCTCAGTCATCAGCAATTCATCGGCGCCATTCAATTCACAAGCAACGCGACCCTTCATTTCAATGACATCAGTTGCCGTGCAGTAACCCATCCGTCGAAGAACTCGCTTTCGGCACTTCAATTCATCCATTTGAAGCACCGATTTTGCGCGTTTCAATTCCTCCGTTGCTTCCTTCAATTCGTTTCCAATCTTTTCTTTTGCGAGAAAATTTTCGTACAGGTGATTTACATTTGGATCCTAAAAAGAAATAATTTATTTTCAACGTTTTTTATTGTTTAATATAATTTATTTTAAATATGTAAATATTAAGTTACTTTAATAAAAATCGTATATAATATATATTATATATACATATAAAGTTTGTATATGTTGAAGGCTTCAACATTTCTTGCATAATTAATATCTGTGATCAGAAATTGTATAGTTTATATATTCAAAAATTGTGTTTAAATCAGCAAAAAATTATTATTTGTTTTGTTTTAAAATATTTATCCACTTGTGATTGTAAAAGTAAGCTTATTTTAATGTCAAATTATATATAAAAGTAAAGAAAAAATTAAACAAGGATAGATAAATAGAAAAAACCTGGGATTTAATATTGATTTTGTACTAGCTATCCTGATTATCGCATCAAACACTATTATTAATTTTACCTTATGCAAAGGATGTGCATAAAGTCTTTCCTCCAAAGTTTCGATCCTTTTGATGATATCCTTAAACTTTGGATCCTCAATTTTCATGTCAGTCACAGGATTCAGTAGTGGCAAACACTCGTCATCTTTGAATCTCTTTTTCACCTCGGCGATTGTCTTTAGAACACTTCTTCGATTTTCAACAGGACGTAAATCTTTGGGATAATGTATTCGCAATGAACTGATATGAGAGATGAGCGAATGAAGAACCGGAATTACTTCCATTTCTCCTTCCTCGCCTTCGGGGCAAGGAATTGGTGCTGTTTCGGTAGAATTTTTCGCTACGTGCATTAAAACGTCTACAATAATTGACATTCCTTCTTTCGACGGATTCTTCGGGGTTGCTTTTTTCTTGAAATTCACGACGATTCCCCAGTCAAATGTGTCTGTTTCGTTGCTGATCTGAATCAGTAATAATCGTTAAAATCAAGTTTAAAAATATAATTAAATGAATAAGACAGTGTTTGAAACACTTTGCAGTTTCTTACTTTCACTATTCGACCGGGTTGTAGAAATGGTAACAAGTATTCGGGCTTTGTCAAGAAACTCCGAAACTCGGAACTTAATCGATCTAGTTGTTGTCTGATGTTATGATATGAAGAAATATTTTCATAATCCGGAATCTCCAACGAGTCATACTTTGCTTGCAAATCTATTACTTCTAAAAACGAGAAGAAAATACATTATTATATTTAATATCGACAGACCTTATGAAAACTATTTCATAATTACTGTCGATATATTCAAATATATACAATAAAAATGTATATAATAATATACAAATGTAAAAAAATAAATGGTAACCAACTATTGTACAAATCAGGAATCATCGCCTGATTTTGGAACTGATAAAAACTCCGTTCCAACATATACTCTGGATTGATTTCCTCGACTCTGAGCAAGTTCAGAACCATGTTATAAGTGAGATGAAAGGCGGAATTAATCGGATCCGCTTTGCCCTGTACGATTTCCTTGCCAACCGTCGGGCTGACTTGTTCGTCAATCATCAATATAACAATACCCTTGTCATCAAGACCTCGGCGTCCGGCTCGTCCAGCCATCTGAATATATTCGCCGGACGTGATCCAACGGAAATCCTTGCCGTCGAATTTTCTCGGTGTTGTGAACAAAACCGTTCTTGCCGGCATGTTCAAGCCCATGGCAAAGGTTTCCGTGGCAAACAGCACCTTAATCAAACCCTCGCCGAACAAAATTTCAATCGTTTCTTTGAGAATCGGCAACAAGCCGCCATGATGAATACCGATCCCACGACGAAGTAACGGCAATACATTTTCCACTTGCGGCAATTTGCGATCGTCTTCCGACAAAACGTCCATGGCGTTGGCAAAAATTTCATCCACAAGCTTCTTTTCCTCGATCGAGTTCAGATCGAGTTTGGTCATTTGCAGAGCGTAAGCCTCGCAGTCCTTTTTCGAGAAACTGAAACAAATGACTGGCGCAAATCGACGCTCCATAATCATTTTCACGATTTTAAAGATGTTCGTTTGACCTTTGAAACTGCCTTTGCGACCGCGTTGATCGCCTTTTGTCGCGTCACCATTTTGAAGACACGCCATTGCACGGTTAAAATTATCTTCTTGAAATTGGCCATTTTCATCGACAACCTGTGAAAAGTTATTATCACTTTTATTCTTCATTTTCAATCAATCAATTAATTATTTTTTATCAAATAAAATGCCCATATTTTCAAAGATAAAAGATAAAATTTGTATCGTCTTTTCATTTTATTTTAAATATTAAATTTGAATATTTTAAACAATTTTAATTACCAAATGAATGCCATCCCCGCCAGCAGGAAATATATAATGCTGTAATGGCGTTGGACGATAATCCGTATAAACAACGTGGCAAGGTTGTTTGTGTAAATGCGCGACCCATTCAACAAATTGACGGGCATTTGGAATTGTCGCCGAGAGAAAGACATAGTGAACATTGTCGGGCAACAGAATCAACGTTTCTTCCCAAACAACTCCTCGTTCTTTATCACGCATGTAATGAATTTCATCGAAAATAACCCAACCAACTTCACGCATCACCTACAAAATAATAACTTTGTAATAGTTATAATAATAAATAATAACTTATTAATAAGGACTATACTAAGAAATAAAATAATTAACATTGATTTTTACAGCTCTTTCGAAAAATTAACTCCAAGCTTAGTGAAATAATTAAATGAATATAATAATGGTTTACTTTTTGCAAAAATCAACCTAAATTTTTGCACAAAAAATAGAAACAAAATTTATATTTAAAAAGTGATATAAGTTAATTTAAAAAATAGTAGAAAGAAGTGAGGAAAGTGAATCGCTGAGGTCTGCTTTGGTGAGTAAAAAGACTTACTTCTGATCCTCGGTAAAGCATATTTCGTAAAATTTCTGTCGTCATAATTAATACACTTGCAGTGGGATTAATAGTAACATCGCCGGTAACTAATCCAACATCTTTGAATTCTTCATGAAATTCGCGATACTTTTGATTACTTAGAGCCTTAATTGGAGTCGTATAAATGACTCGTTGTTTATCCCTTAAGGAACAGGCAATGGCATATCTGAAAATATATTTACATTAGTTTCCGACAAATTATTATTTTTCGAAAGTATATTTTTTTTATTAAACAAAAATTTTTTTAATAAAACAATAAAGTAACAAAACTCACTCAGCAACGACAGTTTTTCCGGCCGAAGTATGAGCCGATACTAAAACCGACTGGTTGTTTTCTATACACAGAATTGCCTCCTTCTGAAATGGATCCAAGACAAATTTATATTCTTTCGCCGGTTTTCTCGTGACTTCTTCCAGCGGAATATAATCTTGATCTGGCGGTATAGCAACTTCATGCGTACATGACTCAATTGTCTCTATCGTATGAACTTTAATTCTTATCGATAATTCTTCTATGCTGAAAAATAATAATCATAATTAAAAATAATAATAATAATAATATTCATTCTTTCTCAAATTTGTAATTATTTTCATAAATTTCTGATTTTTTATACATCAATTCATATTAACTTTTATTCGTAATATAATTTATTTCAAATAAAAATTTCCCGGGTCAAAATAAAATTCTCACAAAATTCCTGTATTTTCAAGAATAATAAAAAGGACAATATTAGCTATATAACTTGTATAACTTTTTGTTGCATACTTAAGATCATCCAACAAATTATCTCTTTTTGGCCTTTTGTTCCGATTCGTTTCATCTTCGTCTAATAGCCTTTTACGTTTCGACAGGGAATCATTGTGCCTGAAAATGATAAATAAACATTGAATAAAATTATAACCTCAATCTAAACAATATTTTAAAAACATTTTTATTCGACAAACATTGCTTAACTTAAAATAATTATAACATTTATTTTTACTCAAATTACAATAATCATACACAGAAATGTTTACAAGTTTGAATGTTGACTTAAAGTTACATTAATGATAAACAAACACAGTTACCCAAGATCATCCTTTGAATTCTCATCCTCGTCTTTTTTTGGCTGCGGTCCAATTGTTTCACTCTCGTCATTATTTTCTTCAAAAGCATCAAATAAATCGTCACCAAATTCTGCCATTATTTTGACTTTCTAAGTTCAAATTCAACTCTTGACAATGAGGTTATGTTACGCTTGTTGTGTTTATACCTGTGGCCTGTGAATGACTTATCAACTTGAGTATCCGTTTTTCGAGTTGTTTATTTAATAAACATTTTTATAAGAAAAATTGATATACATAAGTAAACAATGAAAAATAAACAATTAAAATATTATTTTGTTATAAACAATGAACGCGAATATTTGCAGAAAAAATTATAAATCATTGTTTATTTTTTATTTTTTAACAATTTTTGTATTAATTATTTATTATTTTAATTATTCAAATAAAAAAAATATTTTTTCATAAACAATTAACGCAAATATTTTCAGGCAAAGTTATAAATAATTGTTTACTTTTTAATTACTCAAATTAACTATTTATTAATCATTTTTTTTATTCAATGTATTCATGTATTCATATGTTTAATAATAATTAATAAATATAATTATATTTTTCACCACGCAAAAATATATTTTTGCATTATTCATTTCAAATACATTTGATCCAACTAATTGCAGATGTCGCTGCTGATTTCCGCCGACGGAACAAACTAAAGTAAGCGGTGCAAGCGATTCTTTTCGAGAGACCATTTTCTCGAGTTAACACAATGTCAGGCTTACACAATAAGGTTTGTATTAAATCACCGTAATACTAATTAAAAAATCATATTCACCCCGTCAAAGCAACACTCAAACAATCGCCTTTTCCAATTTGCAATACTTTTTCACGCTAACTTTGCACTAACTTTGTACTTTTCGATTCTCTCGTCAAAGTAAAGTTAGGCTTCCACGTGTTTGCAGTCAATTTTCCATGGCGTTAAAATATTGTAAAACAATTTCGCAGTGTACATTTGACGTACAATAAAAAATGATTGCGAGTGCATTTAACGAGAACGAAAAAGACGAGTTTGTATGCAAAATGAGTAAAATTGTTTCATTGACGTAAATGTGTTGATTCAACACACATGTTAGGTTACTTACATAACCTCAACAATGAAACAATTGAACAATTAATATTTTGATTACTAAAGATGAAACAAAGGTAATTTTTATTTTATATTGGGAAATAAAAGTGTTTTTAGTTATGTTTATTTTGATAATATTGTAATTTTGTATTTGTTATTTTTGTTCGAAGTGGATTAAGATAATTGTGTATTTTCTTTTGCAGCCAATCCTCATCGATGGTCGTAACCATCTTCTGGGACGACTTGCCAGTGTCGTCGCAAAGACCATCCTCGAGGGCAACAGAGTTGTCGTTGTTCGCAGTGAACAGCTCAACATCTCTGGCAATTTTTTCAGGTTCATATTTTCTTTTCTTTTTAATCGTATTATATTTTCTTTTTAATATATGATAATATATTTAATATATAATAATATTTATGTTTTAATATAAATAAATATTTTATACGCGTGTTATTTATTTATAACAAAAACTTAAAGTAACTCTTTATTTATTTTCTCTACTTTTCTCCGAATTATATTATTTATATTAGCAATTTTTTGTACACAAATTTACATGATTATTAACTCATCTTACCTACATTATTTGATGTAAAATGAAACAAACCATTTATATGATATTTAAATAACTCTATTATCTCGAATAATTCTCAAGTAAAAATCAAAATTTAACAAACATTAAATTTTTTCTTTTTAGAAACAAATTGAAATTTATGTCGTTCTTGAGAAAACGCTGTAATGTAAATCCAGCTCGTGGTCCATATCACTTCCGTGCACCAAGCAAAATTTTCTGGAAGACAGTCCGTGGTGAGTAATCATGTTAATTATTAAAACTTTCTTATTTATATTATTTATTATACGAGCTGCGAATTTATTATGTGATCAATGATTATTAACTTTTACCTACATTATTTGAAAATTACATGAAATAAAACATTGAATGAGATTACTATTGTATTTAACATTATAATTTTAAATTATTATTTAAAATTGAAATAAAAAAATGATTTTTTTGATCTCTAGGTATGATCCCACACAAAACGCAAAGAGGAAAGGATGCTCTCAGAAGACTAAAGGTTTACGAAGGTTGCCCACCTCCCTTTGACCGCAGAAAACGAGTCGTTGTTCCGGGAGCAATGAGAGTGGTTTGCTTAAAACCTGGCAGGAAGGTGATTAATCAATTTGATATAGATTCTTAATTATTTAAATTTAATATTAATAAAAAATATTTCTTTGCTACGATATTTATAACTCTTATGCATATTATATCATATTAATGCCAAATATTTTTGTGCAAAATAGGAAAAACAGTTATTAGTACTGCTGCCTATATGCAATTAAAAAAATAAACAAAATTGATATATAATAAACACATTAAATAAAAAAATGAGTTAATATTAATATTCATTAACAATGATGCTTATGGTAATTTGCGCCTGATATTGTCAAAGACAATTTTGATGTCAACTTTGAACTGAGTTAAACAACATAAAAATGATTTAAACAAAATTATAACAATTATTGAATAATAAATTAATATTTAAATATTAAAAATTGCAGTATTGCCACGTCGGAAGACTATCTCATGAAGTCGGATGGAAATACAAAGCAGTTGTACGCACGTTGGAGAACAAGAGACGTGTTAGATCTATTCTTGAAGTTCAAAAGAGGGACAAACTTAAGGTACTTTCAATACTTACAATTTATGACTTCTATTCTTATTTTGAATATATTTCACTTATTTTCAATGCTTAATCACTTTTTCAACTGAAGTAAATGAAATTGAAATATGTATTTTGTATATTAATAAAATAATTGTTCTTTTTTTGTTTTTACAGAAACTTACGAAACAAGCCGGAGAAAAGGTTGCGAAGAGAGTTGAGCCGTACACCGCTATTATTAATAGCTTTGGTTACAATTAAACATTTTGTAATAAGAAAAATAAAAACTTACATACAATATGGATTGTATTTTGAATACTTTTCTGTACGAATTACTAATGATCGAGCATTAAAGTTTTTAATTTATATAACGAACTTTGCACACATTATTTTAACATGAGAATTATATCTTTGAGTGAAAATTTACGAAACGTAACACTTAAAATCAAACATAAATTGTTTTATAATAAATTTATGCTTAATTCATAGGTAATAATGTACCTATTCATAGTGTAATTTAATTTTGTTTCAAAATTTGAATTGAATATGTTATAAATGATTTACTTTTTTTGAAAATTGTGTACTGCCAACAAAATTGTTAATTTCTGTTATTTGCATTGTTATTGTTTAAATAAAAGGCTATTATTAATGAAATAATTTAAAAGAATTTAAATATAAAACTGTATAAGTTTTAATAATGAATTAAACTTTTAATTAAACACTTTTTCAACTTTTTACAAATAAAATAAGACAGTTTTTATTACAAAAATATTAATTTATTTATTTATACAAAAATATATTACATTTTAAGCTAAATTATAAATTACATTAATTATTAACTATTCATCGTAACAACAACAACTCCGCCTCTATCATCATCGCTATCATCGTAAACTTGTTGCTCTTCATGATCAGACTCAGACGTTTCCGAAATTTTTCGCTCGCGATAACTGCCGACTTCCACCGGAATCGGTCCGATTTCGTGTTTACCGATTCTTTCAGCTAATCGTTCAGCTGCTTGTTTTATTTGCATCTCCTACAAATTGCAAATACAAATTTGTATTAAAAATGACATTTAATTATACAATCCATGTAACATAATAGAAAAAACGACTTTTACATGTAACTTATCCGCCTTTTCCTTTTCTAGAATCAATGATTCCTGTATGCTGAGTGTTTTAACAGCTCCATGAACAATTAACGGTGGCGTCGCAGCCGTCACTTCCCAGTACTTATTCTTTTTTCGCAACTTTTCCTTTTCGGGATCATGCACATTACTTTTCGTCGTTTTATAAGGCTTAAATGGTTCGCGCTGTTTATTCTCCTTCTTCTCAACTCGTTCAATTAACAACTTTACATGCTCCTCTTCCAGCATTTCGTTTGCTTCAGAATTCTGCGACATCGATGCGATTTCTTCTAAATCTTCCTTTTTTATCGAACTTTCCTCGGGCGGAAGCTGGATGATTTTCTTTTTGTGAACGCCACTTCCAGTTGGCTTTAACATTTTTAATAATATGTATTTTATTTATATTTATATATACATTTTGTTTAATTATTATAAATTAAAAAGTGTTCAAATTATTATAAATGGTGCTTTTGACAATTTATTACGAATTGAAATTGAAATATGCATTTACAAAATAAAATACCTGAGCCAATATTTTCAAAGGATCAGTCTCATCGTCGCTGTCCAATTCAACAACTTTTTGGGTTTCACTGTTTTCCGTATATTTTCCAGTCCATTCCAATTCCGACATTGCGGCCTTACCGTGACTCGCAATATTTAATTTTGATAATAATTTTGCCATTTGCTCCGATTCATTTCTGCGTTCAATTTCCTTTGATATTTTGTCCCTGAAGGCTTTTATTTTGTCACCTTTGTCTGCCAATTTCGAGATAAAACCACTAAAATCAACAAAAGTTGTTTTTTAAGTTTAATAATAAACTTCTTGTAAATAATAATGTTAAATATTTAATATTTATAAACGAAATAAATGAATTAAATACAAATAATATATAAAAAAATTCAAATTATTTTTAAACAAATTTATTGCAATTTATTTATTTATATTAATTTATTTCATATTTCAAAGTAAATACTTATTCGCGATGAGTTTATTTTGTCGTTCCAAAATGTCCTGCAATTCAGTGATGGTTAATTTAGACAAATCTTCAATAAAGCCTTGCTTCTCCTTTTTCGATGGAGCTACTTCTCCGGGAACTCGTTTAATTATTTTGTCCGCGTACATTGTTTTCTTATTCAAAGATAGGTTATGACGACTCAAATAAACACAAAATTATGTTTCAATTTTTGAACTGTCAATTTGCACAAGTATATTTATATTTTTTATATAAAAGAAATAAATGTTGTTTGCTGTATTATTTACAAGTTTGACTTGTTGATTAAACTATAGCTATTTTGAAAGAAATAATTTAACAAATAAAATTAAACGACGACAGTTTTTCAGTTAAATTTGCTGCAATCAAAACATTTGATGGCAATGATAACATCACGTGTTTCTCAAAGCAAAGTTTATCAATTCAATACTTTTGTCGATTACGGCTAACTTCAGGGATGTTCAGGTTACTGGTTTTATTTTGATTTTTTAAAATTATTTTCCAAATGTAAATCCTATATATTAATTTAATTCTATAATTTATGTATTTCGAATTTGCAGACTCCAAATACGCTACATATTTTCATACGTTTATTTCTCTTTGTTTAACACCTTGTTCTGTTTCAGTTCTAGAACTACAGAACTTAACCAAACCTAAGACGCTACGATTTAACCAAACTACAGACAATTGTTGGAACATTCGTTTGAAGAATGTAAATTCAAAATGGTGAAAAACCAAGTTTGAAAAATTATGTCATTTTTATCAAAAACAGTGCTTGGTGCGTCGATTTTAGGCTCTTTTGTCACGATATTTTATGTACATTACAGACAGGAAAAAGACAGGTATGTTTAAAAGTCGATCTTATTTTGATTTAAATTACGTCATGGAGTTTTGGAAATGTTAACCTTAAAAATCAATTATTCAAATATTCAACGAAAAATGTAAATCACATTTTTTTTAAAGAAAAAGAAAAACTTATTTTTGTTTATTTGTTATGGTTGGAAAAAGTTATTAAAAATTTGTTTATTTTTCTTTAATAATAATATTTCGAATTCATTCATGGTTATAATGTAATATGCAAATAACAAAACATTTCAAAATAAGATGCAATTACGTTGTTTTATTTAAAATTACATAAAGTTAAGGTATTTGTATTATTTTTCATTTGTTTTATTTTAGGCAACAATTGCACTTGGGCGTAGTTCGAGATCGCGAACGGCAAGCAAGAAAGCGAGAAAATATTCGAATTCTTGAGGAACAAAGCAAACTCGAAGATATTTTAAGACATACGCAAAATCAGGATTCTTTGAGTCAAAGTTGACAACAAAAATAAGCAAATTAAATATGTCGAGTAAAGAAATGGAAGAGCATACACGTAATTTTATTTCAAACATATTTTATTTATTCAAATAAATAATTTTCTTGTTTTTTGTATTTTAATTTAATTGTATTTAATTGAATTAATTTATTTGTTTACTTATTTATTTTATTTGTTATTATTTTTTTATTAATTTAATTTAATACTTACGTATTTTTTAATTATATTTTAGCTGATTTGAATGCTGTGGAAGACAGTTTAATAAGTTTCGAAGAACTGCGAGATTCTCCAATTTTGTGGTCAGAAAAAAGTGAGTATTGTCTTTATAAAATAGCTTCATTTTTTCAAGTAATAGTTATTTCATTATAGCAAGTGATGAAGTTCCAGGTGTCAATAAGTACGTAGCGCAAAATTTACCAGCGCCGGAGCCAGAAAGTCCGCCTTCGTGGAACCTTAATTTAACGGCAGAAGATGTTATGCAATTAAGACGTAAGATTTTTTACAAATTATGAAATGGATTACGCTTTAACAATCACAGACATTAAAACTTGTCTTTATTTTTGTTTAAATAGAATTGGGAAATCTTTCAATGGCTGGACTGATTGCTGAAGTGAAAAAGCTCCATGATACGGCATATCAACTTGGATTAGAAGAAGCAAAAGAAATGACGCGGGGAAAATATTTGAATATCTTTAAGAATTAGTAATTATTAGTTAATAAAATAAAATTATAAACATGACTAATTACCAAAACTGTACCAATTTTTTCAATTATTTCCAATATTTACTTAATAATTAATCAAATAAAATTAAGTTTCAAAGCAAAATAATTTTAATAACAGTTTTTAAAAAGATAGAAGCTTCTTTTTATTAAATGTCGATTTGTTATTACATTAAACAATAACAATTAAAATTCGATAATTTTATACAATTACATTACAGCGTAGATTATGGCATTATAGTGATCGTCTTGTGAGAAATTAGATCAATTTACACTATACACATATCCCCGAAACCGATGCTTCGAAAAATTGACATTAATTGCATTTCATTGATGGAATCTCGTTAAAGTCCTGTTCGTAGACTGCAAAAGCAATTATTTCTATTTGTTACGGACGCTGCACATATATATATTTGACAAATTATATACATTAAAATTGTAACACTTATACCATCAAACCGCTGAAAATCATTCCATTGGCATGATTATTTTATTCCAACTGCATTTTTATGTAAAATGTTTAAATTGTTTGCATTGCTTTTTATTTTTGTATCTAACATTCTCAAAAATTCATTTTCATTAAAAATCCAAAGGTATTTTGAATCAGATATATCATGTGTTATTTTGCATTTCTAAACAATTTACGGGCACCAAAATGCTTATGGATTTATGTTGAAAATTAATCGTTGAAAACTTTACATGCATAGTAATTTCATAGAATAAAATTATGAAATTACTATGCGTGCAGATACATGTTTATTTATTGACTTTAACGAATTGCAAAGCTTAACACAAGTCACTTGTCAAGTACAGTCAAACTACTGTTTTTCATAGAATAGTAAATTCCATCATTTACTATTTCCATCGGAAAATGAATTTGAATATTGAGTATTTGTCTTAGTATCACACTTATTAATAACGTGAGATGTTTTATTTCTTAAAAAAATATATTTTACTGCTCTTAAAATAAATATTTTACAAATATTAAACGTGTCCAAAGTATGTTCATACTTTAGATGTTAATGTATAAAGTTCAAACTAAAATAACCCTTAATACTTAATAAATATCAATTATTTTGAATTCATCAAAGCAATTTTCTATCTTAAATATAGATTTCCAAAAATTCCATCCAAAAATATACTTGTAACATCAAATTACCTAATTTTATTAGTAAAATCTATTGAGTCGAAAAAACAATGTACAAATCACAACAATCTCATCTAAAAGTTACAAAGTATCCAGAAGTTTGACTGTATTAGACTAACAGCGTCAGACAAAATTCGCTTCATGTATTTCTCAAATGAGAAAGAAGAAAAAAAAAACGGATCAAAATTTGTACAAAAACTATAATAACAAGAAGATGGCACGATATAAAAAGTATGCAGTCAAAAAATGTGCTTTGATTTCACATTCCAAACAGAAACTCGACGAATCGTTACATGAAGCGAAGTCTAATCTGAGACGATTAATAATAATAGAAACAGTTCGAATTAAAATTGTTTTTGGTGTTTATCACACAAATTTCCTTATCGTGTCGCGAATAAAGTCGTAGGTAGCAAAACTAATTCCAACGGCAACTGGTCCTTTTACCCAATTCATACTCAGACCTTTGAAGAATGCCATTATACTTTCCTCACTGAAAAAGAAATAAAAGAATTATGAAACATTTGCACATGTGTAAACAAGCTGTTCAAACAAAAATATGAAAAAATGTGCATAAATGTGCAAAATTTTGAAAACAAATTACCTATAAATTTTGATAGTGGTTGAGATAATAGTTTTATATTCTTCACCCTTGATTGACGACGTTTGCATTCGCCTGCGCACAATGTCCAGTGGATAGCTGCTTGTCTGTCCCACCATGCCAGCGATTGCACCGCAGATCAGCGCCGACATTGTCGCAAGTCCCGGCCTGTCCGCCGTGTACACTATTTATTGACACGCGGACATCATCCAATATGAAGAACACTCAAAAAGTCATCATGGTAGATTGTTCTCGATCAAAGTTTAATTAAGAGACCTATCAAAGAACCGAGAGGAGAATACACCTGTTGTCTCGGTGTCTTTTTTTTTTTTTTTTTTTTTTTTTT
>JABFPJ010000282.1:0-49254 GCA_022817425.1 Gryon sp. ZL-2020 | reverse complement strand
TATTCAGAAAATGAAGCTAATACGTCAATTCTTTGTGAAATTATCTTCAAATTGATCTGCCGAAATTATTGTTTGAAGCTATATTTATTGCATATTTTTACAATTCGTTTTTGACAATATTTTACAGCTTAGTCAAACTTTGTCCAAAACGACTTGTATAAAATACGCGATTATTATAGCTTTAAACAAGTATTTATTTAGATCAAATTGAAGAGAATTTCACAAAGAATTGACGGATTACCTTCGTTTTTTATATTTATTTATTATTGTTCAGTAATTTGCGAAAAAACAATTTTTGGCGCTGTAGTCAGAATTTGAAGTTGGCATTTGGCTTTGACATCCTCTTAAGGTGATTCTTCAGCTATATAAGAACAAAAAAGATAGAGCTAATGGTGACTCCATTAGTGGAAGAGAGAAGCAATGAGTTCGATTGAAGAATCACCTTAAGGTGATTCTTCAGCTATGTAAGAGCAAAAAGGATAGAGCTAATGGTGACTCCATTAGTGGAAGAGAGAAGCAGTGAATTCGATTGAAGAATCACCTTAAGGCACAAGCATCCAAGAAGAAGACCACAGCGCCATTTCCTTTTCCGCAAATCCCACCAACTACGTTATCTTGAACCACTCAACTCCAATATCACTGTTTCGGGAAATCCAAAGCTATATAAGTCACAACCAATCAATGCACACTCGTTCCGGGAAGAATGGTTTAATGGATAAAATGCTTATGTTTGGCATGAAGTTATCCGACAACCGAAGACAAAGCGCCAGCTGGTGGCGGTTCCCACTACTTGTCGTGAATGCCCACTGGTGTCCACCCAGCAAGATGGCTCCCGAGCGGGGCAGTAGTTGATAATCGCGACGTTTACCGTAGAGGCACGCGATTACACTTTGGCCTGTGTTTTGTTCACGTTGAATTAGACTCAAGCTTCGTCCAAAATCAGCGCCAAACTTCATCGATCGAAACGCGATCGCGACAAAGATATTGTTCGCGGTTCCCAAAAAAAAAAAAAAAAAAAAAAAAAAAAAAAAAACCCAAAACTCTCACCACTTTGCGGGCATGTTATTAACGTCACTCACGCGCACTCGGTCGAGAATCCCCGAGAGGACCCACACACCGGCTGCCCATCATTATTTCTAACCCGCAGTGAATCCAAGGCACCAACAAATCTTAAGGTATCTTCATCAATTGCTTGCAATTTCCCCCCTACTTTTTTGCACTCCAAAAAACCCAGACGAAAAGAAAAGGATAACAACGAAGGGAAAAAACGTAAGAGCGACAGAGAACAAAAATTGCTCGCCGCTAAATTGGCCGATGTGTACAAATGCATATTGATCTATCCGTGCTTCGTTCGAGGTTTTTCAGTTACGTTTTACGTTGGACGCTCGTTTTTTTTTTCACAGGCTTTGGCAATTTTGGTTCGCATTCGACACATCCAACCATTTCGTCGGCAGGCTTGGGTGGGGGAAGCTAACAAATTGATGCGATTTTTGTTTGCTTTTAATTCGAACCCCCTTTTTTTTCTTTCTTAGTCGCGTGACTTTTGGATATGTCAAACTTCAAGTTTCGTTTATGTACGATTTAAGTTTTCTCTTTGGTGTTTCATTGTTCAGTGCAGGTAGATTTTTTGTCCGGCTTGCTTTTGACGGGAGTGAAAAGGAAATAAGAAAGCCGAGCGGATTGATTAGTTTGGAACACATTTTTGGTCGCGATGTTAAGTTTAAAGTAAAAAATGTATAAAGAAAAAAAAATTTTTTTTGGAAAATTGTGATTTTTTGGTTTTTGTTGTGCAAATATAAGTGAACGAACAAAAGTGCTCCAAAATACGTTTTTGTAAATGAAACTTTTTTTTGGGGTAATAATGAACAATAATTATTGAGTCAAAGTTAATGAATATTCATTACAACTAATTGAATAATTGAAATTAAAAAACCTTTTATTTAATACATCGCTGCATTTGAAACTGATTTGAAAGATAATATATTAGTGAGTAATTAACGAACATTAATATGCAGTTAGTTTAATCAAGTTTAAATAATATCGATGATTGAAAACGTATTAGCTTCAGAGAGTTTCGTATAACTAAATTAATTATTCATTTAAAAATGATTAAGTTCAATTTTTTTTGTCATCGTACGCTCTTTCTGTTTTTATTTATTAACAAAATCACATTCACCATATAATAAAGCACAGTAGCTTACAATGTAATTTACTTTTCCCATTTTCTCGATGATACAGGGAAGCATAAAAATGAGATTAACAACAAAAATGAAATTACCTACCTTTTTATTATTTTATATAAAAATAAAAATGTATTATGAATGTAGCAAGCAGTTTCAGATGAAATATGACTTGTTTTATTTTCATAAATAAAATGCAATCTTAAACAAAATAAAGTTATAAAAAAGACGTTCGTTAAAATTAACAGTTCATTCAATTTGAATGCCTTTGCTTATTTTCCAGATATCTTTCTTATATCAAACAACAGAATTTTGTCTATTTTACTCTTATGATTTAATTAAAAATGAAATTCAGTTTATTATAAATGTATAATGTTTTTGTTGCAGATATACAGTGCCATTCTAAAAAAAAAAAAAATACAAAACGTTGCTCACAGTTGTGCTAAATGATAAACGTAGCATTTAATAATTTTGCTATAGATCGTAAAGAATCAATTTTAATCGTAGAATAATAATAGAAAAAAAAATAATAAGAATTAGAGAATCATAATCAGATGAGCCTAAGATTCGGGTCAACTTGGCGAGATGTTTTTGTTTCCACTGGATCGTTAGACGCCGAACGTTTATATTTCAAAGATGTTACCAAAGGGAATAAAGCAGTGCCGATTTTTGTACAATTGTGTAACAATGACCAAAGCTAGAGAATCGAGATGCCCTTAATGAGGGTGAACAAGCAGATCATTCGAAATTCATTCAGCACTGAAAGTTCATCGCAAAAACGTTGATTGTTCGTATTAAGTTTGTATTTGTACATCTTGTGCATTACATTTTATTACAAACAACAAAATGGCACGCAAAGGGGATAATATGAAGTGTATTAACGTTGCGGTCGTCGGTCTGTCCGGCACGGAAAAAGACAAGGGCCAGGTCGGAGTTGGCAAATCCTGCCTATGTAACCGCTTTATGAGGTCACTCAGCGATGATTATAGTGTCGACCATATCTCGGTTTTATCTCAGGTATATTTTCCTTCATTTCATTACTGCTTTTTCATATATCATTTGTGCATTTATTTATACATTTATTGCCATTTTTGTTATTATTCATTTACTTTGTAGGTGTGCTTTAATTTAATTATTTCAAAGACGAAAATGATTTTGCAGAAGAGAGCAAGGACAAAAAAATTGTAATATGAAGTAATAGCAATGAAGTGAAATCTTAAGAATCCGACGAAATTTGATTTATGAAAATAACTGAGAAGTGAAATTTTTTTCACTTTTGTTGGAATAATTCAATTGACGTGACTTGCCGGCCTTGAATTGAACAATAATTTAAAATTATGAAGTAATTTTTTTGGCACTGAAGTAATTTATCGTTTAATTAAAAATAATGTTTCAATGCAAATAGTCATTTAAATGATGAAATATATTTTTGAAGTAACAAAATGATTGAGTGAGAATATTTTTAGCTACAAAAAAGATTAATGTCGTTAAATTTGAAATAATATACAAAATCAAAGGTATGATGTGTTTATTTAGATATAAAATAACTGTGATCCGAGAAATGTAATATGCATTAATAAAAATAAAAAAAAATACACATGTATGACATTAAACATTGTGAAAAGGATAAGAGAAATCGATCAATTTTTATTCATATACAAATGGGATATTTTGTAAAAATGAAGTTTATCCAAAAAAAATGGAATAAAAGTTTGTAAAAAAATCGTAACTGATATTTCTTAATATAATAAAACTTGCGTAATAAGAGTATTCAAAGAAATTTCTCTCGAAAGCATTTTCAAGTGCTGGATTTTTTGAAATGGTCTGAAATTTCACTTTAACGAATATAAATTTCTAATTGAAATATGTTGAACAACGAAAGAAAGTTATTACTGTCATTGTAATTTAATCATTTGTTATAAAAATGCATGCATTTGCAAATGAAATAACTTTCAGTTTTCAAAACTAGAGGTGAGATTAAAATATTCATATGGAAAGTAATGCAAAAACAAATGAATTAAATAATGTACCGAAATACAACAAACGATGATCAAATTCATATTATTCAAAATTCATATATGATTTACAAATGATTTACGAATATTTGATGAATTCGTTATATTTATACATATGTTTTATTAAACAATCCGAGTTTATTTCACATTGTTAAATAAAATATCGTCTAACAAAGAAAAAGTTTATAGAAACGCTAATAACAAATAATCGCGATATAATACATTTAACTCACATAATAGAACATCAAGATTCTACTTAATTTCAAAAAATATTTATATTGAAGCATTCATAATCTCATTTTATAGAGCCAATTCAAATGATAATATAATTTCATACTCTGCGCAAAATTAATAAAAATCGTCTTTGAATAAAATGCATTCTTTTATACACACATCTTTGTATTTAAATTTAATTCAATTCCAATTTTTATCTGCACATTAAATGTATAATATAATTTTATTTCAAAATATATGTTTCAAAGATAATAAATGTTTCATTCACAATTGTTTCAGTCGGATTTCAGTGGTCGTGTAGTAAACAACGATCACTTTCTCTACTGGGGCGAGGTTGTGAAATGCGCCGAGGATGGTACGGACTATCAATTCCAGGTGATCGAGCACACAGAATTCATCGACGACGCGTCATTTCAGCCGTTCAAAGGCGGCAAAATGGAGCCGTACGCAAAACGTTGCGCCGCCACCAAAATAACCAGCGCCGAGAAACTCATGTACATTTGCAAGAATCAGCTTGGAATCGAGAAGGAATACGAGCAAAAGATCCTGCCAGACGGCAAACTCAACATCGACGGCTTTCTGTGTGTCTTCGATGTGAGTGTCGTGCCAAATCGGCCGATCGAGAAACAAGTCGAACTCGTGGCAAATATTCTCAACAATCTCATCAAAACTAAGAAACCAATTGTCCTGGTGACAACAAAGAATGACGACGCAAGTGAACAGTACGTGAAGGAAGCTGAGAAACTGTTGATGCGCAAGGAATATAAGGGGCAGATTCTTATGGTGGAAACATCCGCGCATGAGAACATCAACATTGAACTGGCTTTTCTCGCACTGGCACAGCAGGTTGATAAAAGCAAAATAAGAAGTAAACTGATACCATTTGTCGAAGCTGCGCGCGCAAGAAAGGACCTTTTGGATGCTTCGACCGAGAGTTTGCAGAGACTCATTCGTATCCACGTGACGGATTATCGGGCCCTTTGGTCCCAGGCTTCGAAGAAGCTTGCGCAGCATAAGGAATATACTGCTTTTGTGGAACTGTTTGGCATTGACGCAACACAGCGACTCTTTCGTCGGCATATTAAAAAGCTTAAGGACGAACAGATCGCTAAAAAGGTCCAGGGCTATTTGGACATGCTGCCTGATATCCTTCATGAACTTTGTCCGGATATCGCGAATATTATTAATGAGTAAGAATGATGTCTGGTTTTCTTATTTGATGCAAAATAAATGATGATTAATTACGAGCTTGTCGAGGATTATAATTAAAGTATAATTGTTTAATGAAACTATCGATTTGTTTAAATATTCTGATGGAAATTTGAATGAGACTTTCGCACGAGTTTAATATTCAAAAAGTTGTACACATGTTGACGGATGTTCAAGATTTAATACAAGTTGAAAGACTTTGACATAAAAATGGAGTAATACATTTTTAGCTTTTAACTTTTCGTGAAGTTTCAAGGAAAAAAAAGTTACTTTAATTCAAACAATTACGTTTATATTTTTGAGAAATTTTATTTAACAATTTTAGAAGCAATAAAATAATCCGTTTGACATTATTGATGCATTTCATGCTTGACTGATTTCCTGAAAATGCCGTCTAAGGTCTTCAAATATAAGGAAATGTAAATTTAATTAATAATTGGAATTTGTTGATTTTCAGAATTTCACTACCGAAAATATATTATCCAGAAGTGAAACTATTTAAATCAAACATACCGAGTTGAAGCTTTCATTTATTTAAAAAAAAAGGAAAATTGAACATTTCCACTACACGTATTTTAAACAAATTGAAATTACTTTATTCGTAAATATTTCGAACATAAAGGTTTATTTTAATGTTTTATGCTGAAATAATGAAATATGCAACAAAATCAATATTTCATATTTTCGTAATCATTAATGTTAATTTACCGATTTTGATTAACTCAATATTAATATTTGTCTCGCGTCATTTATAATCAAATTATATATAAATAATGCAACATAAATATACTACATATTCAAGTATACTAATATACTAAATTAGTATATTAGTTGTTTTCCAAGAATGCTTCATTATTAAATTGTGTAATTATGCAACAATATAATACATAGGCTTATTTGTTATTTGATTACAGAGAATGGTCAACAGTTAAACAATATATCAAAGAACACCCAGATTTTCACCAATATTTTTATGAATGCCCCGAAGATATACCGTGGGTTGATTATGATTTCGGTGAAAACAACAGCTCAAAAATGCCTTACGATGTACTTGAAACACCAGATGCAGAAACTGTTTTTAGAAATCATGTCAATGCATTACAACAAGAACAACGAAGACTTGAGTGAGTAAATCATGCAATTTTCAATAAAAGATACAAATAATAAGCTTATAATTAAAATTGACAAATATATTATTCGATGAAAATTGAATTTGCAAATCTTATCGTTTAATGAAAAAAGATTTATTTATACGAAATATAATTTGATTATCATCATTTTATTTTAAATTAATATATTACTTTATGTTCGGTGGCGTTACTTTGTGCAGACTTCCAAAAAGGTAAAAAACAGATCAATATTCAATCTGAGTGTGCTTTTTATGATTTGATTTTATTAATTAAGTTGATATATGCATGTCAGCAAGAAATTTTTTTCGTGTGTGTAACAGTTTTTTTTATATTTTTATCATTCTTTGTATTTGCAGTGTGCATTTCTTTTAATTTAATTCTTTTTTCATTGTATACGTTTTTGTTCTTTGAAATATGTATCGATTATGGTAAATTATGAACTATACGTAATGTAACAATTGTATTCTTCTGTTTTATTACATTATCAATGTTGTAAAATTGTTGTTAACAATTGACTGATTAATGTTAATAGACCTTTCCGAGTGAAATTGTATTAAGATTAATATTTTAATGCATTTATAAAGCAAACTTTGATGTCAAACATGTTAATTATCGATTTACTATTGTAGATGGAAGAAACAGTTTAAACAACTCCTCGAAGAAACCGGGTACGTAACTCCGGGTAAACAGTTATCTGAAGTGCGAGTTCTTTTTATGGGTCGTGAGTGTTTTGAAGCACTCTCGCATCACGACTGTCAGGAGGTTTACGATCAACATCAGAAAGAAATCATTGAAAAGGCGAAACACAATTTTCAGGTATTTTAAGTACTTGATCAAATGTAACCATTTTATTAACATTACATTTGTTATTTAAAAAGTGATTGTTAATGTTCTTTTTATTATTTCTAGGAATTATTACTGGAACATGCTGATCTCTTTTATCATTTTAAAAGTATAGCTCCAACTGGAACAATCACGCAAGATGATATCAAAGAAATAACAGATGCATTGATCGACGATTTTAGGTAAATTAATGGCAATATTGTAACTTGTGCAAAACAATGTGTAATTTGTAAGCTTGTGCAAAACTTTGACATTATTGAAACATTATTTTCTAATAAATGATTAAATAAATAACGAATTTAATGGCTCTCATTCTATACGAAGGTACAAATCATTGGATCGATTGGACCAAGATAGAAAATTAATGCTTTTCCAACATTTGGGCTTCGTTCATTGTCCAATAAGGGAACATTGTCCAGCTTTTCCAAATTGTATGGATGCATTGATAGAACGAATTCTTGGCACTAAAGCTCACAGGTATTTTAAATATGATATTAATAGAGTTGAACTTTTGTTCAAAGTCAACTCTTTTAAGCTTTGATTCTTTTTTTGGTTCACTGTTAGTTCTTTTTATGTTCTATAACTTTGTGAGTTATTCTTGAATTTAGAATTATTATTGATTTGTGTATGCTTTCTTTGGTAAATGATCTTATGTTATGCTCAATTTTAAGGCCTTCTTCGTGGAACCACAGCGGTCAATGGCAATTAAGCTCAGAGAATAATCAGTTGAATTTAGTGATACTCGGCAGCAACGGACTGAGCGACGAGTTCGCGCGTGAAATTAGAGCGCAGACTGAGGATGACGAAGTGGAAATCGATTGTCAATTGTACACCCTTGGATATAGAGTTATTGATGGGGATGTTGGACTACCGCACAATTCTTTCACCACTTCAGATTTCATGCCACACGGTAAACTCGTGTTATTTATTTATTTTTTTTTTTTTTTTGGATTCTTTTTTTCATTCAAAACTGATCATATGGAAAATGCCCTTTGTAATACCTGCTCGTTAAACTCCCATTCTTGTCCAGTTTATTACGATAACAGATTCGATTCAACATTTTCCAACATGATTATTCAACAATCATAAAATTATATATAATCGATTAATCATATCACTGATATGAACATTGCTGGATTAAAATAAACATAAAGAAAATGTTGAAATATGGGACAAAGTCAAGTAATTTAATTGAAATGATTTCAGTCATCATAAAAGTTCTTTCTTTAAATGAAATATTATTTCAACTTAGTCTATTGAGATATTAATATTCAATTGTGATTCGTCATTTCCACAATTCTCTTAAAGTTTGCTTGAAAATATTTTTATCATTTATTCATCACTTTATTCCAAATTGAATGTTATATTTTATATTGAAATGAACATTTTTTTTGCGTGGTGTTTTTTCAGTGAATAATAATGTAAGATTGTCTTTTAGGATCCTTCTGTATTTATTCGAACGAGGACTCTTTTGAGTACGTACGTTCGTCATTAGAAAAAACGTTACTGTCGAATTTGGAGCAAGAGGATAGACTGCCATTTCAGGGACTTCCGATTGTCATTATGTTCGTTCCCGATTCTATGATAGATGAGGTGGAAGCGTTAAGGCTCAGGGAAGAAGGTCAAAATCTTGCCGATAGGTATGGACAATTTTCCCCTCAATTTCAAATACTTTCTTTTTATTTCTATTATTATTATTATTATACATTTTCAAAAAGTCATGTTTATTCATTTGATTTTCAGTTAGATCTATTATCATTATATAATATATATTATTTCATCTTTAATAAATGTATGTAAAAATTGATTGCGATATATATTAAAGTAAAGATGAACTGATTAAATTGAATGTGAAAATTTTTTTCTTTCTTTCGAACAGTTTGCAATGTCCGTTTATTGATGTTTGCATCGAGGACTTGGAACAAGACAAAAGATTTCCATCGTCGTTAGTAAAAGATGCTCTACAGCAGTTAGTGCAATCAATAAATCATCGTGCTGGATTTCTCAATATTTACCAGAGTGTAATAGAATGCTTCGAGCCAGATATAAGGTAAGCTTGTATATTGGCATCGTTGCGATTATCGAAAATTACGCTGTATCTGAGATAATTGTTTGGAATATAAAAACCTCTTTTATATGCTAACTCGTCTATAAACCATACATAAACAGGGAAACCAAATACTCAATGGATCAAATAATCATTAACAAGTTTTTTGCAATCGATACTAAAAATAATTAATAACTGCATTTTTTGTTTATTTTACCTCATTTTATTTATTAAGCTGAATTGAGAAATAATATATTTAGGATAAATTTGTTATATTATAAAATATAAGTTTGCTGCTTCTAATTTAAACTTGTTTCACCTTCTAATTGAAATGTTTCATTCATAAAACGAAATCATTACGAAACAATATAATGAAATTAAAATGATATTAACAATGGAATACCTATGCTTTCAGAATAATAATGTGCATGTTCTGCGGAGATCCATATTCGGTTGAAAATGTATTAGGCCCGTTACTGAGTCACCAATGTTGTTTTCTCAGCGGTGACAGGTCTATTGTATTAGAAACATTTCTCGGCGAATCCAAACGACGCGTTGAAGTAATTATATCAAGTTTTCATGGAGCTAATGCTTTTCGCGATGAACTCGTTCATGGATTTATTTTGGTCTATTCGACCAAAAGAAAAGCTTCCTTGGCAACATTGAAGTAAGAATTGAGTCTTCATTGGATTTAAAATACAAAAATGATGAGTAATTAATTTGTACATTCATTTTGTATGTTTGTTTTTTTAGCGCATTTTCGATGAACATACCAAATTTACCGATTCAAATCATGGCTGTGACAGAAACAGGTGGTGCCAATGCTTTTTTCAGCAATGACTTAAGTCACCTGTTGATTACCGAGGGAAACGCAACTGCTGATAGATTACAAGCACATTTCATGACATCTACTTCGAGCTGTCAGCAAAAAAGTACAAAAAATCATGATCATAATTGATTGATTCCTTGATTCAAATTTAATTTTATTTATTCATGTGTTTTTGTGCTTTTTTTACAGCCGCATTTTATACACCATTTTTTAAAGAAGTCTGGGAAAAGAAACCGGAAATTGAGCAGGCATTTAACATGGAAGAGCCGGGCAATTTGAACGACAGTGGCGAGGGAACCTTGGAATATTCGGCATTGCATCCAATGCCACCTCCGCGACATGAAAGTTATCACTTGCAAACACCTGATGATGGGTAAGTATTTTCCAAACCGTTCTAAAACATAATTTCTCACATTTTTCAATTGTCTAATATAATTTAACAATACATTTAATTCAATATTTTCCTTTTATACATCTTTAAACTTAAAACTTGTAAAAACATAAACAAGTAATATCAATTAAATTTATTTCAAATTAACTTGAATAGAATGTTTTTTAACTGCAAAATACCATTGTGTTCCCATTGTATAGAATTGAAAATCTAACTCGAAACAGTATGTCTGTAACTTTCAGGAGCGGATCGGAATCCTATGAGCAACTGACTCCAGATGGCGACCTTGGTGAGACTGGGCTGAACGAGCACTTTGCTGAAAACCGCGCAACTCCGAGTGACGACAGCGACATCTACAGTCAAGTTGATTTTCATCGAGAAGAACGTGAAAAAGAACTACTTAAGCCCGGTGATATTACAAATCGCTTATCAGGTAAGATATCGCCAAATTGATTCATTTAATATACAGCAAAATCCAACATTAAATAATCCAATTTATAATGATTCAAAATTCAAAGTAATAGGAAATCAAAAGAAATTTAACGCAGTTCATTATAACATTATTAAATGATTAAAGAATGTCATTGAAATTGTTTTGTTACTTAATTAGGCCAAAATTAAGCCACTGGTAATTCAATCGTACAACCACAAAGATAACAAAGTTATTCATACTTTTGTTCAAAATTAGATGTGTTATATTTTTAAAACATCAAACGAGTATATCGATATACCATATATGGATATTTTTAGTTCACTTTTTAATAGCACACTAATTTTCCTACCAAGTTTCAGTGAATTGTATTGTATCAAATAATCCACACCCCAAAAACTTGCCAATTTATACGAGTTCCAACTTAAGGGAGAAATAAAAATATTCATACATAATATTTGAATTGCTTTCAATGATTTAAAGTGAAAATGAAATGGAAATAATGCAAAATGTAAAGTAAGAGAGAAAAATCGAATGTTTAAAGGTTGGGTGAAGGACACTTTCCTGCATCAAGACGGAGTGACAAACAGCTATTCCCACCGGGCGTTCACCACAGGACGACGTCACATATCGCAAACAAAACCGCGACCAAAAGGTAACAGTCAAACGCTCAAGCAGCCGGGCAAAATCAATCTCAAGGATTACTCGAATGTGACGGACGCAATCGCTCGGATGACCGTTGGCGACAAAGACGATCACATTCCGAAGCTCGGCCTGGGACACGCACCACTCGCCACGCCAGAGCTCGTCAACTTGGGCTCTGAATACGCACAAGTCAAAGACGTCGTGCCCCACCTTTATTCCACGTACGAAGGAGACTACGCATATGCTTTGGTTCAAGATTCAATCAGCGGACACAAATCCAAACTCAGGCACAGACGAGAGAAAGGACAACCCAGTAAGACTTTTTTCCAATTCTAATCATTCATTTATTTTCTCGATGTATTATTTATGTTTAAATAATATTGAATTTTGTGTCAGACAAAAAGGAATACAAAGACTATTAATTAACTTCAAACTTTTCATTGCTTATTTGAAACATGAGTGAAAATAATGTTATAAGTAATTGCAAGAGTTGAACACTGAATGTAATTTGAATGCATTTAATAGCAAAAAGCCTTTTTAAGTCAATGGAATGTTGTATTTAAAGTCATAGAAAAATTAATAACTGAATGACCAGGTACTCTTTCAGTGTATGATTAATTAAACAGCATTGTTTCAACTGATTATCTACAACGGAATACTTTTCTTTTCAATGCAATTGTGTTTAGCTTGTGCATTTTTGGTTTTTCATACTTTCAATTCAGTTGAATTCGTTTATTTCATTTGTACGAAATAATTGCATTAAATACTTTTTGCAAATTTAATTTCAACTGCTTGTTAAGTCGTTGAAATTATTTGTTATATTTACGCAACATTAAATTGTTAATGATATATTGTTTTGACTATTATTTAGAATAGTGCATTCGTATTAAATAATGGCAATTAAGTTTATGCGATTATATAAATAGCTATTAAGTCGGATTTTCAAATAATTTTTAATTTTAAAAGAGCATTTATAGGTCATGTATCATTCAGTTTTGATGCGTCACTTTGTGTGACGTCCGCTCCCATGAAGCGATGCATATAAAAAACTATAAATATATTGTCATTTTTTTTTGCTTTGATGACAAATGTTAGTCAAATTTAGTCATATATGATTGATTGAAATTATAATTCATATATAAATATTAATACATTCAAATAAATTCAGCAATAATTTCAATTACTTGAATTAATAATAATATACATTTGCATACTTTCATTCTGAGAAATAAATTTAAATTGTTGTTAAATATATATTAATATTTTATTAAATTTTATCTTTTTTTCTTATTAATTTTATGTAAATTAATGATCTGATTTAATATCACAATTAGTGGGTATATAGATGATTTTGTTAAACCGAGTTTCATTCATTTGATCCAATAGTTTGTTTGGCACCAGCTTATAGCGATTCGGATTCCGAATGGAGCTCGCTAGAACGTAACAAAGTAGCCGACGTATTCAGCAAAGGAAATAAAAAATCCGCATCGCACAAGCGAATACGCAAAAAGCGCACTGCAATTCCAGTGGCGACACCTAAAGTTCCAACTTTAGCAAGCATGGGAAGTGGAGACGTGAGTCTTAATTATTCCATGAAAGAAGATAAACCATGGCGTGTAGACACTATGGAGAGAGGTAAGACTTGAAATTATTTGTTGACTTATTTTATAGAGATATTTGTTTCGAGATGATTCAATTTTTCTCGTGTGTTTAGTTTCAAGTGAAACCCCGGACACTTCGGAATCAAGTGACATAGAACAAACTTCGAGGTCAAGATCTAAGCAACATAAGCTCGCAGGCATCAATTTACAAAAGAAATTTGGAAATCCATTGCCACCGACTTATCCACCCAATTTACAACATTCCTTAAAACACGTGACACAAGAAATGTTTTGTAAGTTAAAAGATTGCTGAAACTCGTTGTAATTTGCGTTGATTTTACAGACAAATGTCTAATTAAAATATATTTGAATTTTAGCTAAACAAAGAGGCGATAGTAATTTTGGAATACCAGACGAGGAGTCAAGTTTAGATGTATCTTCTCCACGTGAGATTAACTCTCCAAGTGTAAGTATAATTATTCAATATAGTTAATGAATGAAAATAAAAGATGTAGATTGAATTAACGAATGGCATTTTGAATAGTTTGGCGTACTTGCTAAAAGCAAAGATGGAGACAAATTGACCCGAAAGCGAGACAAGCAGAAAGCAAAGGAAGACGAGAAATTGAAGAAGGAGCGCGAAAAAATAAAAAAGAATGCAGAGAAGGAACGCGAGCGAGAGAAGAAGAAGCAAGAAAAGTTACGACAGAATAAAAGTTCGAGCGGAACGATGCTCTCAGGACAATCGCAACAACAGTCATTGATCGAAGATTTTGCACAGAGTGAAACGAATCGAATACCCTTGTTTCTTGAGAAATGTGTGCGTTTCATTGAGGACGAGGGACTCGACTCTGAAGGAATTTATCGAGTTCCTGGCAATCGGGCACATGTCGAACTTCTGTTTCAAAAGTTTGAAGAAGGTAAAATTAATCAACTTTGAGAGTTTCAGTTCACTTTTATCTTTGAAAAAGAGTATTAAAAGATTGTCAAAGTTTTGATTTTATGAAATATGTATTTAAATTGTGTTTTCAGATGGCAACGTTGACATTCATACTTTGGATATTCCTGTAAATGCAGTCGCGACAGCTCTGAAAGATTTCTTTTCCAAACGACTCCCACCTTTAATTGACAAAGAACGTATGAACGAATTAGAAGATATATCTGGTAAGTTTATTGTATAATAAATAATAATCAAGGAAATAGAAGTTAAACAATGAATGAGTTTTTAAATCATTTTGTTTTATAATTTCAGGTGCAAGAGGAATTAATAAGCCAATGTCGTCAACCTGTATGAACATGGAAGGTATGTTGAATTTGTCATAAACTTTGTTATTCGGGTAAAATTCTTTCGTTAGTTGCATTACAAAATTACGTCAAATAAAATCGAGATCTATTTATTTTATCTGCTTCAGATCGTAGCTGTAGACTGTTTGCTCTGCGCTCGATGCTCAAAACATTGAATCCGGTGAATTTTGATGTACTCAAATTTATATTCCAACACTTTGTCAAGTTAGTATACGCTATTAATTAGTTTTAGTTGATTTAATTATTTAGTCTTAGATAATTGAATATTGAACTTTGAAGGTATACTCCTCGTATATTGTTAATAAATAATCCATTTACTTTACAGAGTTGCAGAAAATTGTAAATTAAACAGCATGGACAGTAAAAATCTGGCAATATGCTGGTGGCCTACTTTATTACCCATAGAATTTAACGACTTAGGCAGATTCGAGGCTATGAGGCCTTATCTAGAAGACGTCGTCCAAACTATGATAGACCAGTATCCTTTCCTATTCTGTGGTAAAGAAGCCATTGTAATGGTTTAATCTCAACAAACAACATTTTTTAAGGAACTTTTAGTGGAGAAGCACTAAAATCCAAACGTAATAATTAATTAAAACGAACACGCATATTAAAACATGCTAAACAAATGAAACAAACAAAACAAAAATGATTAAAAAAGATACAACAAATAAAAGTTAGGCAAGTGTCGAGGCAAAAATAAAGCAACATTGACTTTAAAAAAAAAGTCATTCAAAAGAAAAAAAAAATGGAAAAAGAGTAAGAGAGAGGGAAAGAAAAAAAAGGAAAAAGAGAACCCCTTTGTGGCAGTCGATTTATAATTTCTTACGGTTACGCTTAACGATTGTTCTCAGTCTGACTTGAAATATTCCGTTTTATCACGAAGAAGTGTGTAAGTTATATAAGATAAATAATATGATAATACGATAGGAACAGATAGAAAGAATGTGCGAGAAGAACTTGAAAAATATTTCTTCAATTTTGTATGTCTACCTAATCTTGAGAGAAGCTAATAAGAGAGACAGAGAGAAAGGGAAAAAAGAAAGAATGAAAGATTGATTGATTGATCGATATAAATAAATAATTCTCGTCATCCGAGAGCCGAGCTTTCGAGAAAACATAAAAAGTAAAAAAAAGTAATCATGTGCAACTCTTTTCGTAAATTATAAACGCAGTGTGCATGTAATTTATTAATGCATGTATTTTGTATATTTCTGTAGTAAATTCCCTTAGTTTATCAAAGTGATTTGCTTTTAGTATTTGAATGATAAATACTGAATTTTACTATTCGCGTCAATTATATTTATGTAATTTATAAATATAATCCAGAAAGAGCTAGAAAAGAGGAAAAATAATTACAAATTGTATATTATTCTTGCTTAATATGTACATTCGTTGTATTATTATTATATTTAGTTTAACGTGTATCGGTTTATGCCGTTCATCGTCGAGTGGCGCAATAAATTAATATTCTCGTTTCAAGTTTTGTTGGTCCTGAAAAGGGTCTATTTCCCAAAACGAGGGTGCAATTGCTTGGATACTCAGGTGGCTATTAAAAAAAGAAAGTCTAACTTTCAAATAGTAACAGATTAATTTGTTAAAGAAAGGCTTTTCTCAATTGTTTTTAACAAATAAAAATAAAACTATTTGCGTAATTCGACCAGCTTTTTTGAAAATTACTTAAAATGAAACGAGAATTAAATGTTTGAAACTTAAACATTTCTTTAATTTTTTTTTGTTTAAAGAAAATATCGAGCCTTTAGCGATTGCTACCTTGCCAGGTCCAGCAGAACTAGAATGTTTGTCCAATTGCCACTCCGGGTTATGAAAAATTGCTTTTTAACAAATGAAATTAAAATGTATATTCACGTTTTGCGTCAAGTTTATTACAATAACGATGAAATAAGTACAACACGAACAAAGAGATGTATTACGACCATTTCACGGGTCATAGTTTAAATATTCTTCGAATAGATTTTGTAGCTTTAATTGCTATATTCACTATCAAATTAATATATACACATAGCAAGTGCGATATATGCATGACAAGATGATTTTTTTGAACGACAAAGTTATTTCTTTATGCTTAACATTTTGACGATTATTTTGCATCAGCTTGTTTTCGTTGGGTATCAATCTCAAAACAGTATTACAAAATAAAATCTTGGTGTGCCATATGATGGTGTAAGCTATATGTATGTAACTTGTTTCCAGTCGTGGTTTTGAGAACAAAGCGGTTTCTTCAAAAAGAATACAAAAAGAACAAAAAAAAACCGCTCATTAAAGGCAGCGCTTAGTTTAAAACAAAAATCACACACAAAGAATTAAAATGTTGTATATAATAAATATATTTATTCATTCATTTAATTAATGAATTAATTAATTTTAAAGGATCATATATTGGAGGTGTGCCATATATTATCCAAGAAAAAAGTTCTTTTTAAGATAAATAAAATAAAATGTTGCCAATTTGTTTTATTATAAGTTTATTATTTAAACAAATTCAGACTTATTTATCTGAACATTTCATGAATGTCTTTTTGTATTGGAAACATGGTTTCGCCGTCTCGAGCTTCTTTGAAATCATTCCAATGTCGAGTGAAAAATCGACATCTGATTCAAATTACTACTTCAATCAATGTGTGCAAGTGTGTAATCGTATTTTGAATATAAAATACGCAAATTCGTGTCTGAATTGTTGAGAGCTCGGCTCGCATCGATCGACGTTGCGTCCTTACGTGCTTGGCCATAACGAGGTTTTATACATTCGTACGTAAAAGAGCGACTTGATCGGCAATGAACTTCAAAATCCCCTTTTGATCCAAATTACATTGAATAAACTGTTTTTTTATTGCTGCAAATTTGATTTTCAATGATAATAAAGGAATAATTACAGAAGAAGAGATTGAAAGGAACAAATATTGTCTTCCCGTTTGTAATGTTAGAGAATTTTGATATTAGACGCACAATTTTGACTGTTGCTTTGAAATTGAATAAGAATGAAGGAATGTTTGAAGTTCATTGACACGATCTTAATGTTGCTTGAAACTAGTTAAACGAAGCCTAAACAGAATTAACAAATAAAATAACAAACATTTTCTATTGCAGTACGTCCGTTAAGAATTTTTCCTCGTCGAGATCTCATAAAGACAATTATAAGATTAGTATTTCATACGACATGAAGATTCTCGATTTTACGACTATTTCTAAAAGTAAAAGAAAACAAAAAGTAAAAAAAATCACAAAAAAAGGGAAAAAAGCGAGAAAAAGGGGAAGAAAAAAATGCATAAAAAACGTTCGTATGTTCGTTTGAAATTAAACAGATGTTGAACTTTGTGTGTGAAACAAGTTGGAAAAATATCAAAAAAGGCCGACAGATTCGATGAACTTTCGAAAAGTCAAATTTGCCGAACTCGCGAGCGTTTTAATATTTGTGGATCGTCGATCGTTAGTTATAATGTAGTACTTCATTGTAGGATATCACTGTTTGTAATGGAAGCGTATACAAATTGGATGAATGCTTGATTCATGACAAAATATGCATACAGAAATTTACGAAAATCAACATAAAAATGATACGATTTTAGCGAACAATTTTGTATCTTTGAATTTCCGAATATTTTTAATTCATTGTATATAACAAAATTATCACACAAATGTAATATCTTCGGTGATGAACAAATCGATGCATTTTAAGTGTAATGTCATGATGGATATAGTAATAATAATTTTACTATAAATGAATTTTTTAAACTAATTTTTGTGAATATTTTTTAACTAATTTAGAACAACTTTTTTTAAGTTTATATTTCTGTAATAATAAATTTAACTCCTTTTCATCATGACATTTTCACAATTATTACAGTATCAATTTTACTTTTTTTAATTTTAAATGAATATTACTTTAAAACAAATAATCAACGAAAGTAATGCACAATTTTTAATTTCGATTGTGATGCTGTTTGAAACTATCGAAAGAAGTGTAATTACGTTTAGATTTGAAATCAGTATTTTAATGTTACATCTTACTTTATTGTATATGTTTGTAAAGTATTTTTCAATGATAAAAAAATGCTCGGTCATTCCACTAAGTAATTTTATTTAACTAAGTGTAATTAGACAATTAATCCAAAAAAAAAAGAAAACGTAAAAAGTATACGAAGAATATATAAATAATTGGACATTGGACGACGCGTTAAAACTATTGGCAACCCTTTAAAACAAAGGCTTTGACTTTACAAAGCCGTATTTAATTTTTTGTTACGATGTTATTTATTTATTTATTTTTTTATTCTATTTACATAAGTTAATCAATATAATATATTCGTAATTATAAATGTGAATCCGTCCGTGTATTTTGTTGATTTTACATTTCTGGAATGTTAATATAATTATTTCAAAGTGTAATAATAACACCAATTTTTTTAAATAGTCGTCAAGATAACTCAAAGTAACTCACATTTTTTCTCTTCTTTTTTATGTACAACAATTTCGATTCGAATTTTCCATATACAGACTTTATAGCTCACCCACACAAAATCCTTCCAAAAATTTCGATCAAATATTATACCAAAAGTATTGTAAAAACTTTCGAAACTAACATAGTTTCTAAATTCAAATTGATATTAACCAAGAATACTCAAATCTAATCCATTCTATGTTGATTGAATTGCGCTTAAAAATATTCGAAAATTACAAAAAAAAAAGAAAGAAAGCTGTAATTCCATGACCAAATTTTGCACACGTGTGGAACATAAAACACTAACAAGAAACATGCAAAAGCTATCAATAACTGACATTGTAATTACAATTAATATGATATTACGTCTTTCATGAGCGAAGCAGGCGTTGATTGTAAATAAATTGACAGAAAAAAAGTACAAGAGCACAAATCTCGCTGGGATCGTTTGACATTTCATTTTCATTGTACATACATCATGTGTTTCTTTTTTTGTTTAACAAGTAGTCATCCTGAGATACAAAACGAGCCATATTTTTTAACGATTTTATTAATATTAAGCAGTAATACAGATAGCAACAAGAAAAACTAATAATTGAACAATAATAAGCAACAGCAACAAACACTAATATTTGAAACGATCCCTCAACGAGAAGCTGCTTTTTTACGTGCAACATTTCCGTCTGTATAAAAGGAAATACACCCAAAAGTCGACGAACAAAAAGAACAAAAGTAAAATAATCCAAAAACAATACGCAAATATATCGCAAACTCGACGGTAAACTTTGCAGAGAATGGCTCTTCGGCGCCTTAAGATACTGCAAACTTTGCGCGTTTGTTGAATTTACGTTGATTTCATGTGGATTTCAAGTCAATATCCGTGAAGTCAACGTGGATTCAACATTGTTTCGTATCTTAAAGGTTTTGCATTTTGAAAATCAAATATTTCGTGCGAATACAATTTGTTATTGATGTTTGATTATATGTATTGAACAAATGTAACTGATATGATGATGTATTTAGGCGTATGATTTGTTATATTCATGATTATGAGTTTGAAGAGGATCCATTCTTTTGCAATCGTGATCACGTCATGAATTATCCGTAATGGCGCTTTTTAATGTATATATATGGTTGCTTGCATTCAGTCAATACATATAAGACTGATTGCGAATTATTATGAACAATATCAAAGTCATTTGAAGCATGATTGAGACGACAAGCCAAAAGTTGAGATAGAGAAACTGATTAAACAAAGGAAAATGTGGTTTTTATTTATTACAAGTCTGATGCTTTTCATTCAGCCATGTCATAATCAAAATTCTCCAAGAATATGCTTGTTGAACAAATGTTGAGCAAATTTTACAAAATACAATTCAAAAGCAATTTTATGAGGAAATTCGTTTTTAAGTGAAGATAATTGAAATTGAGAATCGAAATGCAGTACAAAATATGAAATGACGTTGAATTAACGTTAATAGTTAATTAGTTTGATCAGATATACTTTGTGGATATACTAATATGATATAGCATTAATTGAACGTTGATTAAATGAGTTTAAATGTTGAAGTCACATTGAATTGACGTTAATAAGACATCCTTATTTTTGTAAATACTGTATATTTAACAACATATTCAACATTTCGTTAACGTTTATTCAACGTAATTTTAACGTTATGTTCTTTTACGATTAAAAAAAAACACAGAATTTTACTTTTATTATTCAATGATTTGTAATAAATATGACTTTAATGTTTTATATTCAAGTATTTCTACTATATTTTAGTTATTTGCTTAATATGAACTTTTAATTCAACTACATTTCAAAGTTTCTTTTTGATATTTAATTGATTTCATCAAAAAATATTATTCAACAAGCATAATTTTTGATGATATATAAATAAAAAAAACACCGATATGTACATTATATTGAATGTGTGAACAGTAAATGATGAAGTAATGCGCTAAGTTTTAAAATTCCATTTCCGTAGCATTTGTTCAACTATTATTCCAATATTCTTCTGCATTAAAGAAAAAGAAACTTAAGATTCAATTATAAATATTATAATGAGCACAATTTAATGAAACAGTAAAATGACATTAGTTTGTTTTAAATTATAAACTGAGATTTAGTGCTACATTTTACTAATAATTGGACTAACAAATTTTAATGTATTTTTCCAATGTATAATAATGTAGTGTCGAACAACAAACAAAATCTTATCGAATATAATTTAATTAACGTTAATTATTAATATATTGCATTGTGATTGTATGACTTTTTCAGAGATCGCTATGTTTTTTGAACGAAGACGAATATATATGGACAAGGCATAGATATACGTTCGTGCATATAATTTTGCGATCATATTTATCAACGTGTGAACTGAGAATCTCGATCTCGAATGAATCAAAGTTTGAATGGATTGTGTTGAAATGAAAGACAAAATAAGATATTGCGTATATATGTATATGTAACGACGTCAGCAGACGTTTCGCAGACAATGAAAAGGTAAAACAAAAAGTATCGATGTCCATAAGTATTTAAAAATAAAAATCGTCTTTATGTACAATTTCAATGAACTATATCGTTGTTTTTCTTTTTCATTTCCTACTTCCTTATTTCATTCAAATAATGCACGTCATTCTAAATTTTACAATAACAAAATTGCACTTTTTTATATTAATGATAATATAAAGATAATGATTAAGATTGTCAATTAAATTGCATGATAAGATTAGATAAAATGAGGTGATGATGTAAAAAAGTAGTTCAAGTTGATGTGAAAATGAAAAGCAAAAAAGTGCGCCCGAACAGGGACTCGAACCCTGGACCCTCAGATTAAAAGTCTGATGCTCTACCGACTGAGCTATCCGGGCACTTGAATACACTCCCTCTATCGTCAGTCTAGATTTAAGCTCCACATTTTCAGAATAACTTCATCTAAAACTAACAATATAGAAATAGAAAAAAAAATCTTTTTTTATTGTAATGATTTATATTAAATATTAAAAATTAATAATAAGTTATAGAAAAAAAGTAAAAAAAAGTAATTAAATTTTTTTTAAATAAGTATAATAGATATAATGAATATAATAAATTGAAAATAACATTTATATAGGTGTAAAAGTTAAGAAATTATTAAATAAACACACTCTATTTAAAAAACTGTTATTTAATGTGAAATATATTATAGTAACAAAATAATATTATAATTTAATAACATTGAGAAATGGAAATGTAGTAATACATTTATGCAATATTATATATTGTACATTGTACGTTTCATAAAACATGTAATTTATGCAAATACATTTGGTTTCCAACAAATTAATATATCAATTATTTTAGCAAAGGAACATAAAAAAAGTTCACTAAATACAAAAATATCAAACGCATAAATTAGTTTACAATATCGAACATGTAAAGTATTACAAAAGTAATGCATTTTCAACGTTTCATTTTAAGATCAGACAGCTGTAAATGTCTTGATATTTACAACCTTTTACCATGCAAATTTTTACATGGACGTACTTTGACTTAATTGTCTATACAGTTATTTTATGACATAAACTTCTGTAATATTTGTAAATCTTAACTTACAATTAAGCAGCACCTTTTACTTTTTAGTTGCTGATAAAATACGAAGTATGTACAAAAATAGGTTCAAAATGTCGAGATATAAATTGATGGTCGCTAATACATATTCTTCGGCAGATAATTTCGTTAACATCATTTGAGTGTCATAAATGATATATAAAGAAAATAATGTTACTCCAAATATGCATACAATTATTTCCAGGAAATCATTATTGAAAAACATTTGCAAAAAACCGACCATTATTAAAACCACTAATCCTGCGGACATTCTGAAAAAATATAAAAGACATTAGTTAGTCTCTGTTTTAAGTAAATTTTAATATTCAAGAATATTAATATTTATATTACATACCCTGCATGACACATAGTAAAGTCTGTTCTTGTTTGGAACGTATAAAATGTCAATGCTAAAACCATTGCGATTGTTATAAGTAAAGCTTCCAATACCAAATATTTGTTGACCATAGGTGCTGTTGCAAATCCAATTAACACTCCTTGAAAACATGTCTGAAAATATAAACAAATATTTAATTTACTTAATGTAATTTAAATTTAATTAATAAACAATTGGTGAACATTTCATTTCACTTACAAATGTCGCAAGTAAAATAAGATTCGTTGGATGTTCTTTTCTCTTCCAAACCAGTGCAAAGATCATCCCCATTGATGAAAATAGTAACGATAAAAGAACAAGCTCTGGACTAAAAATGTTAATTTAATTAGCCGAACCCCAAATCTGTATTTTTAAAAATTAACAACTATATACATAAATATTAAATAATAATACAAGTGTATTGTAAATACCGAGTTTTGAGGGCATTTACGGCTGATTCTCGGATTGGCTCACAGTACATAAAAGTTGCAACAATACTGATTGTTAAAAGAAGCTGCATACTTAACAATCCATATACTTTACGAATGAAAGCTAAAATTGAAACAAAAAGATTAATATAGTAATTTTAATTTGATATATTGCAGACAAATTATATCTTTAGAAATAGTTAATTTTAATGTGATTTTCAAAAATACCCATTCGAATTTTTAAATCCGCTTGCGCGACATTGTTTTTGGCCATAGAATCATATACATGTTTGTCTTCAGCATCGATAATTGGTGCTCGATCCGAGCTGCCATTTATTATTATAACTGAAGACATTTTTACTGCTTAAAACTGAAATAAATAATATAACAATGGATTAATATGTTATATAAATATACGCGTCAAAAAATACACAATTTTCACGAGAATTATAAACAAATGGCCCAATAAGACTTTTGTTAAAAGCAGAAACTAAATTTCCTTTCATATATAAAAATAAAGAAAATATTTATTATTGCATTTATTTTATTTCATTTTTTTTTTTTTTCAATATTTTGAGGTTAAAATGGACACTACTTGCTCGTGACTTTTTGTAATATAACTTGTGTTTTTGAATAAAAAATAACTGTAAAAAGTACTTGCTGTTTTTTTTTTTTTAAGTGTCACTGTAAGTTGGGAAGGGAAATATGATATATTTCGAAAGTTGTATAACAGAATTAATTATTATAAAGTTACTTGCTTTTGCTCCTAAAATTGACAGTTATGTGGTTTTTTCTAATAATTATTATTTCCTTTGTTATTCTCTTTTATTCTTCTAAATTCTCCGAAAATACTGCACTAAAAAATTGATTGATTTAAGGAACTATTATTACTTTCTCGTCACGAGGGGTGTACAAACGTATACATATACAATGGGGATGTGTAAAAGTATATATCTTGTCAAAATTGTATCATTTTAAGACGATTCTGGGACTTAAGTATTAATAATAATGTTACCTTAAACATTAAAAGATGGCGTAAGCATTTGAATGAAAATAAAATATTTTAACTAAGTAACATACAAATAAGTTTAAATAATGTTTATCAACATTTTAATGAATACTTTTAATATTTGTATTTATATAAATGTTACTAATTTTTAAGGAAATAAAAAAATTATTCAATAATGCACATTAAAAATAGTTATCGTCTGTAGTTAACATCTGATTGTCACTATTTTAATCAATATCAATATTTCGATATGATATATCGAAGTGATTTTATTTTACATGATTTCTACACTGACAACTCTCTGTTGAACTTCACTCATTAATATGAAAATAATCTTATCAAAATGATAAGAAAAATCCTGTTTCGTCATCAATTTAAATGATGTTTTATAAGTGTTGTTTAAATATACGACTTGTATATTTTTAAATATTTTATTTGATATTGTAACATTGTTTCACATATATTTATACATTTTGACATAAATAAATAAATCAATTTGCAAATACCATTTTATTTTTTATAATTATAAATACATTTTGTTCATATATTTACAGTAAATATTACATTTTTACACTCATTATAAAACAATGGTAGAAAACACTAAGTATTTAAATATCATTATATCAAATTCTGTCTTCTTTATAATTTTTTTGAAGACTTTTATTATTCTAAGACTGTGTACATGCTGGTATTACAAAATTTAATCAATTAAGTACACATTTACACTTTGATATATCAGAATACAGATTTGTATTACTTATATAAGAAAATAATTAAATTATTCATTATCAATATCTATTCTAATGATTAAATCGCTTATTATTAAATCGATTTATTTACATGATTCATTCATAAAATAGGCTTTATCTGTCTTATGAACTAATTTAACAATATATATAATATATTCATATCTCATAACATTTTAACATTTTACAATGCAAATAAAAAAAAGTACAGTAGATGCTCTTTTTGAGAGAACAAAATAATCGGATTTAATCTACATTTAGATTCGTCATTATTTAAACAATTGCTATTTTGTATTTCTCTTTAATGCCTTGACTAAAGTTCACAACTTTAAACTTCAAAAAAGCATAAAAAAATATGTAAAAAAAAATAAATAAGAAACCTGTTATTCAGAGAAATCACTTATATCATTATAATCACACAAATCTAATTTCGGTTTTTTTACATCCACAGCTTCCTCCGTTAGGTTTGTATCTGCTTTTCGTTTGTTTTTATTCACTGAAGTTGATTTTATCGTATTATCAGTAACAGAAGTGGATGCAGCTTTTCTTTGAGATTTTGCTGATTTTTTAATGTTCACTTCCGCTTTTATCCTCATATTTTCTAAAAATTGAAATTGCAAAAGTTAATTATTCAACAAAAGTAGAATATATATTACAAGTAAATTATTAATATATTTTGTAACTGACTTGTTTTGTATTTCTTCTCGTTCGTTTTAACTTGCGTTACAGTAGATATTACCACATCTTCATTAATTTCAAGCGGGTATTTCGTTGATCCAATGATAACACAGTCATTTTTTAAAGATATCTTTTTCCCTTTCAAGTTATTAGTAAAAGACTGAAACAAAAAACAGATGAAAATATGTTAATATATCATAAATCATATTATAATTGCATTTTATTATATTTAATGTGTATATTAATTACCTTAGCCGGCATATCAAAAACATAAACTTCCTCACTGTCGCTCAGGTCATCTAATTCGAATAAAAAGTCTTTATATTCTTCAACCCATCCATATTTCTTATATTCGTCAAACTGAAAAGAAGAACAATTATGTTAATATATTACTGTAAAATATTTAATTTAGTATTTATACAAATTATGTCTTACGTTTTGAATTTGTTTTTTGGAATCATCCGTATCCTTTCTCGATTCCTTTAAACTGGCCTCAACAAGGTATTTGTTCTTGTAATAATTTTTCCGTAAAACGTGCGAAACATAGTTCAAATTGTCTGCTTCAGTTGGAGTAGTCAAACTTATCTCTCGTTTCTTTTTTGGATTGCTTTTATCTTTTACAACATAAAAGTCATCAAGCTTATGTTTCGTTGCTTCCTCTGCAGTTGACTGTTTCTCCTTTTCAACCTTTTCTTCATCTTTTTTTATCGACGCTTCTCTTGTTTTTCTTTTACTTGAAAGCTTACCATCTTCATTATCCGAAAGATCTGAACTGTCTTCGTCTACTTGAACCACATTTTCATCAATTTTATGTTTCTCTTTCTTCAGTCTACAAGAAGTATCGGCTTCGAATGAAGGATGTTCATTTTCACTCTCGCTTTCGCTGATATCATGCAAATTCAATCGATTCACTGACTGAATCTTTCGAACTGTATCC
Source organism: Gryon sp. ZL-2020 (assembly GCA_022817425.1). Taxonomy (NCBI): domain Eukaryota; kingdom Metazoa; phylum Arthropoda; class Insecta; order Hymenoptera; family Scelionidae; genus Gryon; species Gryon sp. ZL-2020. The sequence continues at coordinate 22,164 of JABFPJ010000282.1, read as the reverse complement.
TGAGAAATATTCGCATCTATGTAGGAATCCACAGATTGCTGACTTACAATGTTCTCTTCTTTTTCATTTTCTTGATGTTCTACAGAATTTGTATGTAACTCATCATTTTGCTCTTTATTACTGCAACTTTCTTTTGATGTATTTTTTTGTTCAATTCCTTCCATAATTTTCTTCAGTCTTTCATCGTCTGAACTTTTCTCTTCACAATTCTCTGTTGACGCAGCCTTTTTCTTGTTATTTCGTTTTTTGACCTTCTTCACCTGATTATCTTCGTCATCCAAACTTTCTTTTGTTTCATTCAACACAGCCTTTCCTTGGGTTTCTTTCTTCACTTTCGGAATCGCCTTTTTACTTTCAATATCCTCATCTTCATCTATTTTTATAACTCTTTCACTTGTCTTCCGTTTTCTCGATTTTTTTCTATCCTCCTTATCCGAAAGCTTAGAACCTTCTTCATCTACTTGAACCACATCTTTATTAAATTTATGCTTTTCTTTCTTCATTCTACAAGAAGTATCGGCTTCGAATGAAGGATGTTCAGTTTCACTCTCGCTTTCGCTAGAATAATTCAAATTCAATCGACTAACTGATTGAATCTTTCGAACGGTTTCCTGAGAAATATTTGTGTCAATGTAAGAATCAATAGAATTCAGATTTGTAACATTCATGTCTTCATTTTCTGGGTGTATAACAGTATTTTCATTTAATAGATCATGTATTTCATCTTTATCATTATCACTTTCCTTCGGTACAGTTTGTTCTTCAGTCTGTACCTCTTCAATCTTCAACTTCTCCTGCTCATCTTCATCACCGGAATTAACTTTTGATCTGTCTTCTTTCTTTTCATTCGATTTCCTCCTCTTCTTCTTCGCTTTTTCATTCAAATCAGATTTTACAGGAGAAACACTACTTTGATGTTTTGACTGCTTTTCTAATTTCTTTAATTCTTTCTTTGACAGAACCTCTCTGCTACTTTCACTATCATCGTCGACAGACAAATTTAATCGATGTATTTGTTGGATCTTTTCTTGTGTTTCTGTCGACATTTGCTCGTCAAGACTCGTTTCTGCCTTCGCCAAATCATTATCTTCATCTGTGTTCTCTGGAGTTAAAGCAATACTTGAATTCTTCATTAATTTATTTTTCGTTTCATCATTCCTCGGTTTGACATTGGAAATTGGAGTCTGAACTGTACTATTAGAGTCAGAATCGAAGTCTAATAAATTTAGTTTAATTATTTTGTTTATTTTGTCTTTTTGTGGATCCTCTTTATTGTCTATCTCTTCGTCGTTTTCTTCATCATCCACTCTCTGAATATCATTTGTAATTTGTATACTTTTTAATGGAGATTCAACTTTCAGTTCAATATCTTCTTCATTATTACATTGCTCATCATTTGATTTATTTTTATCTTTATCGATACTCTTCTTTGACTTTGATGGACTAACTTTCACAGGTGTCTTTTTTATTTTAGTATTCTTTTGATTGGTACTCTTTTCTTTCAATAGAGACTTCTTCGGACTTTTAAAGTTACATTTTTCATTCGCTGAATCATGATCTTTTGAATCTTCGCTCGAGCTTATATCAGATGTTTTTAAACGAACAGAACATTCGCGTAAGGGCAATGAACTCGGTATTTCATCTTCACTTTCGCTTCCACTATCATACAAATCCAATTTTTTATTCTTTTGCAACTTTTCAAACTCCGACAAATTAGTACTTTTATTGTCTTCAAAGCAACTGACTTGCAGCGGTTCTTCTATTTCCATTTCAACGTCATCGTAACTTGTTGAGCCACAGGACATGTGATAATCTTCATCTTTTCTATCTCCTGTGACATTTGCCTCTTCTTTTTCAGTCAGATGTGTTTTATTTGACTGATTGCTAAAGTTAACTCCTTGACTGCAGACAATACTTTCTTCATCTTTCGTCGAATCATTTTCCTGATTTTGAGTCGGAATTCGAACTTCGCTTGTCTTTTCAATTTCTAACTCTTTTGAAACATTCAAAACTATTTCTGTTTTCTCGTCTATTTCTATATTTGAAAATTGATCTTGATGATCAGGAGATATTTGATCATTTTCAGTTCCATCATTATCTTTCTGAACATTCGTGTTAGAGTTAAACTCCATTGGATCGATGATCTCTTTTGCAGATTCGAAAGATTCATTGCTGCAGTCGCTGAGATTATCTGGATTGAACGAAGAATCATTTATCGCATTAGCATCTGGAACTTCATCGGACTTTTGGTTCTTAGACAAAACATATTTCGCCGATAAAACTTGATTATTTATTACTCGTGGCAGATTCTTATGATATGCCACTTGCGTTGCTGGAAGCTGCGAATACAAAATGTTCGGAGAAGTTGGAACCTGAGAAACTTGAGATTCTGTTACTTGTTGATTTGTGACGTTTTCTGTTAGATTTTTAATATCCTGTTCAGTTTCTTCACTAATTTTCGAAAACTGCGAAATGTGTTGCTTACTTTTACAACTATCAATTGGCGTAGAACTTTTCAACAGCTTTGCTTTATCTAATGGAGATATCTGAACATTCGAATTCTGGAACACGTCTCGCGAAATCGTTTCTCCTGCAACTTCATCGATTCGTGTACTTTGAGCAATAGGATAGGCGGAATCTTTCAGCGTCTCAAACATATCATAATTATCGTGCATCAGCTCGGATATTATTTGACTATCCATCATGTCTGTCAATTGATCAGTATTCAAATTTTCGATTTCAGACATCAAATTTTTCTTAACCGAATCAATGTCTAAAAGTGGATCTCTTAATATCGTTGCATTTTTGCGACTTGGTGTACAATTTTTCGACGCGGATATTGGTGTTTTCTTATTGCTACTTGAATTAATAGTACTTAACTTTATGTTTATTGGAGTTACTTGCTTTTTTGTCATATCATTCGATTGTTGCGTCTTTTGTATACTTGCAGTTTTGTTCGCTGCATTTAAAGTTATATCAGTTTCTCTAATTGGCGAAATCATGTTACACTCTAAAGTTCCTTCTTTTTCGATATTTTTATTTTCTGAACGATTAAGATTTTCATTTGTCATGGCTTTACTTTGTTTTCTCGTTATCATGAACTTCGTTATTTTATTTTGCCTTTTCAAAATGTTAGTCTCTGATATTGTAATATTGTTATTGCTACTTTGAACTTGCTTAGAAGATGAGCTATTTTTAATTACTTTTTTAACAATCATATTAGCATTACGTGGTAAGTTATTCTGTGGTATAGCATCTTTTACAGTATCATCCAAGTTTTCATTTTTGCGTGCAGAAACGATTTTTTTCGTTAAGATTTTGTTTTTCGGAACATCATCAGAAGTACTTTTTGCCTTGGAGTTTTCTACTTTGTTAGACAAGCTTGAATTTGGTGATTCTGTTATGCTTTTATTCGCAGAGTAACTTCTCAATGAACGTCTTCGGACTGTATCAATTTCAGTATTACTTGTTTTGTCATTCATGTCATCCATAGATTCTGCTGAATTTAAGTCTGAATCTGAATTATATGATTTTTCTGATTCCGACTGTGTATATATTTCCTCGATACTTAATTTGCTTTTATTTGACTTCGGAGCACGGCCTCTTCTTCCTGAAGTTGTAGATTTGTTTACTTTCTTAGTTTGTTCCATTTCTTCAAGTGTTGCATTTTTTATTTCCTTCCCCAACCGATCAACTATTTCATTTAACTTTGGGTTATCGGTCTCTAAGTCGGTGTCATAGTCGGATTCAATTTCTTCGAGTATTTTTCTTCTTACTTCAACATAACAATCGTAAGAAGTGGGTTGTCCATATCTTTTGAAAAATAGATTCGTTAATTTTGTTGAATTCTTTAACTTTGACTTGTTAATTTTTACACTGACAAAACCAGGATTTATGGCCGAGTCTTTCTTACGATTTTCGTCCATTTTATTCAAGTTATTTTGAAAACTTGATTGTTCCTAAATGATGATGTACCTAAAAACACAAATTTTTCAGTTGCATGGCAATAAAGTTTTATGTAAAAATATATTATTACTGAAATTTTATTTATTATATTTTTATATATTATTAAATATATATTTAATCAATATTATTTTAATTTTTTTTTGAAATTTGCAAAATAGTACTTTCATATTGGAAAAATGATATCCACTGTTTGTATACAAAGAAATTATTTTGATAAGAGTACCGTAAAAATTAAAATTGTCAAAATTAAAAAATATTATTGATTTTAAATAATAATTTACATTACATTTCAAGAAATATAAAAATACTTCCAAAGATATGTTATGAATTATATATTATCACGTGTTTTATTAATATTTCAAACTTGATAGGTTAAATAAAGCAACCTTCTTTTTATATTAAAGGAATAAAACAATAATGCCATAGAATAATTCTGTCAAAAAGATATAAGTAAATTAAAAAATTTTACATTTAAAAAGTATCTGAAATTGCAATGTTTTATTTTGATTTTCAACGTTTTAAATTGTAATTTCAACTGACATACCCAATAGAAAAAAACAGTTTCTTATAGAAACAACATGTGCCGAAACTGTAGGCAGAAGAACATTCTTGCGGAGTAATCCGTTGTCAACGTATATATACTTGCACAATTAATGACAATTCAAACGAACAGTTCGGCAAATTTTTTCTCTTATAAATTTATTTATCAACACACTGGAGACTGGAGCACTGGACATGTGCGCTTTTTTCACCATAAGTTACATACTTTTCAAAGATCCGAATCATCCTTTCTCTTTTCTTAGTTTCCTTTCTTTGTATTTTTATCGAAGAATGGTAAAGTAGAAATATGTAAATAAATCAAAAGAATTTAATAACATTGTTGTTTAAATTAAATTTATCAATTTTTTAATTAATTAAAATAAAATAATTAAAAAATAAAAAAATAAAACAGTTACTTAAAAATTAATATACTTTTATTTATATTTATTTCACAATAAACAAAATGAAACATTGTTCTTTTTTCATTCTTTTAACAAAATAATTATATATACATTTTTTAATGATTATTTGTGTTTATTCTTATAATACAAGTAAAATTTTACAATATTACATATTCTTAATAAAAAATTATATAATATTCAATAATATAACAAATAAAAATTATCGAACAATAACTGTTAAAAACATGATTTCAAATTTCCCGCGCGCTTGCGCACAACCAACAAAAATGTGCGCGTAAAATGGCGTCGTTTAAGAATGCGTTTCATATAAAAATTGACAAATGAAATAAATCATTCGTCTCGTTAAGTTATTTCTCGAATAAACAATTGGTTCAAAACAAGGAAACCAAATTAGAATCAACCTCAACTCTTAGTTCAACGCAAAACAAAATCTGATTTGGATGTTGAATTATTTATAATTGTTGGTGCGCTTTCTCCTCTCTCTTTCTCTGTCTGCCTCTCACACCTTTCCTTTCACACTTGTTGCGTCGCCTCCTCAAGTTGCTTTGAGTGGAACCTTTACTTAAGTGCAGTTTTGTTCACTATTTTCAACGATTTCAATCATTATTTTTTGTCAGTTCTACGGGTTTAATTGTCGATTGTTTTTGTCGTTTGTTTATGTGCCGTTTAATTGCATCCCATTTTTGCAAACTATGCTGCAACTTTTGATCTGATGCGAGTAATCACCGGAACATTCCTGCATCAGAAACGATGATAAAAAAGGTATTTTCTAATAGATGGTTTGAGTGTCCAAATGGTCCAACCAATAATCTACTATTATTACATTCTTTTACAAATGTTTTACTTTCAAATATAAACTTATATATGAGAACAATAAAAAGGGAAAGAAACTTGACAACAAGTTGTTAAAGGATGATTCGATTGTATATTTTCGAGTTGTAAATTCTCAAGATGTGTGCTCAGCGCAGTTTGACAATACAGTTTAAATGAGCCACTACAATAGTGTCATTGCTTCTTATGAATCATTGCTTTGGTATTTTTAGGCTGACATAATTACCGAATGCAGAAACAAAATACACAGTTGCATTCCTATATAAAGTTCAATGAATGCAAATGATTCGAAGTGACAAAAAAGGAATAATATAAAAAAGAGTTATCAACAGTTAAATTTGTTTTTTTTTTTTTTTTTTATTTTGTTGTAATCAAGTTTGAGAAAATGTCAACATGTATTTGGAAAAAATATGCATGCATTATAAAATGCATTTTTTAATTAAATAGAATAATTAATGAATAAAATGTGTATATTATTTAATTTATTATATTAATTTATATTATTATATATATTTATTATTTATTATATAATTAATATACTAAAAAAATGTATTATATTAATTATAATTATTTAAAATTCATTGAAGTATTATAATTTTTAATTATATACATAAATTTAATATACATAAAATAGTTATTCACTATAAAGTCACTATACCAAAACAAAGTATATGCATATCCCAGCAAACGTGATGTTTTTGAGCTGTATTGAGAATATTTTTGTTTAAAAAGTTTTTATTACGATTTGTGCAAAATTTTAGAAATTCTTTAAATCTGATATTAATTCAATAAGTTTTAAAAAGTTTCTAAATATTTCTACAAGTTTCTAATCACTTTTATAATTACTATAAATGCCTTTATTCATTACTTTATTCATTATTATTTAATCAAAAGATAATTCTGCATTATAAAAAAAGGTATAATTGAATTTTTGTATAAAAAAATTTTTATAACAAAAAACTGCATTTATGCCTTTGTTTGTATTGCAATAGACATATTTTGTATAACAAAATATTATAAGAAAAAAAAGATACACAAATGAATTAACATGATTTGTTGTTTGCAGTAACCGGAAGTGAGCATGTCAACTATGCACCACAGCCGACGTAAAAAGAAGCGAGTGAATTATGGCGTGAAGACGGTGGAGTTGGTTCGCGGAGCCAAGGGTTTTGGTTTCACGATATCCGGCCAACAGCCTTGCATTCTCAGCTGCATCGTCCAAGGGAGTCCCGCGGAAAAGGCCGGTCTTCGCGCGGGTGATTATCTCGTGGCCGTGAACAATCACAATGTGAGCAAAATTCCGCACGACGATGTTGTCAGACTCATCGGACACTCGCACGGAATTTTACGACTGCAAATTGCGGAAAATTATTATTCCGATTCGTCGGACGAAGATGGCTCAGTAGCGGCAAGATCAAAACCCAAATATTCGCACAAAAGTCGTGCGGGAAATGCACTTTCGGGAACGACAAATTCACCATTGCAATTGCAATGTCGAGTTGCAAAAGTTGTGCGAGATTTGCGAAGTGGCGCGATGTTTGATGGTAATGCTGAAACGCCGAGGGCAAAAATAAGATGTGGTCACGCGAGTCTGCATCGGCACTGGAATGTCGAGGATATTTTGCCACCGCCGCCGTTGCCGCCGCCACCGCCACCGTTGCTTTCGCACAAAAGGGATTCGGAAAAAATTGTCCATCGAACTGTCGTTGGGTATTTGGGAACCATCGATATTCCCAATCAGTTGCATCCGTCTTCTATGATGCAGGTCTGCTTCGAATTCGATTCAGATGTTGCTAATATTTAAAAATACTTTTTGTTTCATCTTTGAAATATTTATTGTAATCTTTAATATAATATCTGTGGCTTGAAGGAAAAACCGATTAACTTCTTTTTTTGCAAAATTGAGTTAATGATAATTTCGGATTTTAACAAGCTTATATTTTCATTGTATAAGTCCATATTTATCGAAATGTAGAACTATTACAAAATAGGAAGATGAAATAAAGAATTTTTTCTGTATGTTTGAATACAAGATGAAAAATTCAAACCCGTTTTTCTTTAAATTTGTAAAAGTGGAGTTAATTGGTTTTTCCTTTAGGCCACAGATATAATATAATAATATGTTTTTAAAAATTATTATTTAATATAATAATAATTAACTTATGAAAGATAACGTTTATTATATAATGAATTAAAGTTTATTGATTTATAAAGTAAAAGACAATCATACGGTTTTACGTGGACAGATTTAGAACTCCTTAATGAAGATATATACTTATATATATAATATTTAATAAGAACTTTAATCCATCATGTGAGTGATTATTCACTCGCCAAAATAAATGATGAGTAATTTGATTAAATAAGATAATTTGCTCTAAGAGCAAACATGAACTATGTTAGTGTGTTAAAAGCTATATCCTGAAGATATATAATAAATTGTGATGAAACCAAGTTCAGCTTAAAATGTATATATAAACTATTGATTATTTAATAAATTATTCATCATCTGGAAAGAATCGATAAGTAAAACGAACAAACTTCTACATAAATTAATTAATATCAGTTCCAACACATTAAACAAACATAATTAATTTATCGAACCAAATAATTGAACGTTTCAGGTTCTAAGAAAGTGTATAAAGAGGCTTCGCGCAGAAAAACGGAATCCTACAACAGTTTTATTGACAATTCACGTGGCAAACATAAAGCTGACAAACAGTGAGAATCGATTGATCGCAGAATATCCGTCCCACAGAATAGTCTTTTGCAGTTCATTCTCTGATCAAGATAAGCAGTATTTTGGAATTCTCACAAAGTCATCGAAAAATGCCGAGGACATAATCTCAAACTCGTGTCACGTTTTCACGATTCATTTAAAGTTAACCGATCATGAGGCTCATTCGCGCATCTGCAACATCTTTGGATTCAGTTGCACCAAACTGTCGGACATGAATGCTTGTCAAGAATTTCCCGATTCTTGTAACGATTTAATCGGAGCAATTCAGACGTTGTATATATCTAATGAGGATCAGGCGTTTAATGACAATCGACGTCACGCGGAAACATCGTCACCACAGCCAAGCAACCTCAGCACTTCGACCGCTCATTCCAGTAACAGCGATTCGGGAATTGGTTTCAAGGATGATTACGGAAATGACAATCATTCGGATGGCAATAATTTATTAATCCTCGACTATCCAAGGGGATACTTGCAGCCCAACTTTAGACACTTACAATCCGGCGTACAAGTATTGATCGTTCTGATTTCTTTTAATCAGTCATTTACAAGTTCCGAGAATTATACATTATCGAGTTTATCATAAATTAATGTTTGGAAATCGTGATATATTTATGCTTAGGGAGAACGCTGATAATGTGTCATATTTCGTCGTATTATTATTTTTATTTATATTTCATCAATCCATATTCATAAACTGTTTCTACATTACACAAAATATCTATAATACAATGACATATATTTTATAATTACATTTATTAAAATATATTACAGTATTTCAATAATTCTTCAAAATACTTTGAAAACAGTAAACAACGTTTTTGTTTGTTTATTACTTTTTATTTTAAATTTTAATTCATTGACTTTTCTATTAAGTAAAGAACATTTTTTCAAAATGAAAAGAAAAAAAAAGCTAATTTTGTAACCAATCATTAAGTCATTGTGTGCGCAGTCATTACTCCTTATTAAACTGTGTAATCTTGTCGGCGACATAATTAAACGTACCGCCTTGATAAAGAATAACTCAGTTAGTTTCATCAGGCACATGCCAGAGTAGAGTTCAAAATAAGATCAGGTCGTCTGGTTACGTTTAAGTTTAGTGAATCGTTTGATAACTTAACGGAAAACTTCGTCGTCACTTGAAATTCCATTCGTTATTACTATACGTACGTTTGTTTGGACACTGAAGTTTTTAAGTGCTCTATTTTTACATTGTTATTTTACCAGGCAAAAGATTACAATCGTGCTTTTCTATCAACTCTAATTTCTTCTTTTTTTTCATTGGATATTTTTTTCGAAATATACAATAAAAATAATAATTAATTTTATTTTAATTTAATTTAATTTGGAATCAGGAAATGTATCGATATTACATAAAGTTTTGATGAAAAAAAAGTTTGATCAAAATTATTGATTCAAAAGCTGTTTAATTTATATTTTGGATTGTTAATGTTATTTGATTATTTATGATTGTACCCAGGCTGGACCAAAAGTAAGTGGATTAGAGAGTGAAGAATTGTGCGACTCACGTCTGACTGTTCGAGCTATAACAGACCCAAAGTGGAGCTGGATTGCAGACGAAAGACTAGTAGAGAGGGGTGGATTTGCCACCTGTCCCAGCGGGCCATCTGCCGGTTTTCGTGCCAGCAGCAGTAACAGTAGTTCGATGCTTGTGTGTCGCGAGGAGGAAGCGTTGTTTTATTCAAAAATGGAGCATTACGTGAACGATCATTCGCATTTGCAAAGTAACATTAGTAAGTCACTGGGAAACAGCATCGAGGATATCAATGGAGCATTTGTCGGTTCCACGCCAAACAAAAACAAAGCTAATTTTGACACAGCCAGACCTTGGGGAAGTTTACAAGAAATTTGCAAGTTCTCTTCACCCATCAATACCGACGACAACGTCGAGGTAAGTTATTTTTATGATTAATTCTTATTATTTTGCATAAATCATCATTTATTTCAATTTAAACATTGAAAATAAAATCAGTGTTTATAATGCAAACATTTTTTGACTTAGACTTTTTCTTTATTCGTAAATATATATTTTTGTTAAATAAAATAATTTTGTGATTGTAGAAATGTAAGAATAACACAAAAATTGGATTTTTCAGAATTAATTTCATGAATTACTATACTGTGTCATAATTCTTCATACTTATGTCAATTCGGAGCAATTTCTCACAATTTTTTTCTGTTCAGTGAAAGAAACACATTTATGAATTAAATAATTCATATCGTAGTTGTAATGTAGGGGTGATTTGAGATAAAAATAGCTTCAACGAGGGATGAAGTATGCACTTTGCTATACAATAAATTCAACCAATATTAGGGATGGTAATTTTTCACTGTGTACAAATAAACCATTTCGTATATTTATTTCGTTCTTACGCCAAAATATATGTTTCTATTAATAACACGTACCGAACCGACTATTGAAGATCGATTTAATTTCAAATACACAAACCGTGTATTATTCAGTTTTAGGTGAAATGGAAAGTTGCTGATCACTTTGTAATCACAAACAAATCATCTTATTGACAATTCTATGGTTTCTTTTTTTTATACAAAATGTTTCTTTTTTTAATTTTATATCATTTTTTTGTAATTTATCAGATAACTAAAATGAAGAAATATTTCTATTTCAGCAATGTTGATTAAACGTGAAGATTTTTAATAATAGCAAAAGATTGTATGATATTAGCCATATAAAATCAGCGCAGCTCTGAGATTGAGTACGATATGCAATGCCGAAGAAATTGAACGTGGGAATGAACGCATGAGCGATACTTCGCGGAAATTTCAAGTCACAACGCATTCTTCGCTTCCGTCCCTCTTCAGAATCTTTTTCTCCCGTTCGCTTAGCGTGCAGTACACGATATATATATATATACATATATAGAACGCATAACACACAACAAACACGCACACAATTACAATTTTGTCTCTGTCTCTTCTTGCATCGTTTCCTGTCTCTCTGCTATTATTAAAAGGGAGAACGAGGGAATGGATAAAGGACGAATGAACAAGTTTATGCATTCTATTATATTAGTGCCCCCATTGTCTAATCTTACGTAGGTGAAACCAACTTGCTTTTTATTTTATTTCATTTCTTTCTTCATTCATTTCGAATTATCACCAAATTTAATTTTTGTATCTCTGAAGACTTTATACATTTTAATTACATTTTTCTTTTAATTTTATGAACCTTCAACTTTTTACAATTTTACAAAGAAATTCTTTGTAAAAAAGTGTATTAATGAAGACAAATTAAAAAAAAAATTATTAATGAAGATCTTTTTATAAAAAATTGTAATTCTTTTTTTATTTTTACAGTTTTATTTTTTAATTCTAACTTTGCAAAAGTTTTAATTTATTAATAAGATAGTTTTAAAAGCTATAATGTTGTTTAAAACATATTTTAATTAATAAAGGAATGTAAATAAAATATTTCACAATTGATATATAGCACGAAAAACCGCATAATTATAATCTTTCACTTCAATACGCGCTGCATTGTCAGTTGTTGCATAAAATGTCACGTGCGCGAAGAAATGCAGCTAAGTTGTTTTAAAAAAAACTCGGTAACAGCATACCAGATAGAACGAAATAACATTGCTGCGGCACTTTTTTGTAGCTAAATAATAAATTTCCATGATTTCTGTTCAAAAACGAAATACATTTGAATACATGCATTTTCACATTCTAATGAAACATTATATTCCAAAACAATAACAGTAATTAAATATTGGCATGCAAGACGAAAATGACTATCATTACTATGATTTCTTGCAATTTCATATAATAACATAATGTGTAATTATGCTAATGTTAACGGTAACTTAAAGACGGTATATAAGTTGAATTTTGCATGTTTGAGTAAAAATGATTGAAATTTAAGAAAGACGCGTCTTAAAAGTTCTCATGTTTTTCACTCCAAGTTTGACTTGAAATGGTGTTTTCTGTTGGAGTAATTAAATATGTTCAATTTGTTTGCAGGCATGGCAAATAATTGGATTGTACAAGTTCTATTTAGTTGAATGAGATGAACGGTGATATTTCAAGATTAAGCAAACGTCCAAGATTAGCAATTGGGATTGATTTGGATTAAAGCAAAAATGAGTAACGTTGATAAATTTTGCTTTTGACAGTAATCCCGCAGCAAGTTGCTTCACTAAGCTCGCAGACAAACAAACAAACAAACGGTATAGGTCTTTATCTCTCTCCCTCTCTGCGGGCCGCAATGAATGGGAGCCAAGAGCCGAGCTGCGGAGCAGCGCCTCGAGTTGAGAGAAACATTGAGGGGGAAATAGGTTGATGCGGTGGAACCGACAGTGAGCAACGGTGCTCAGCCAGAGTCGGTTACTGTCAGCGATCGTCGTTTTTGGTCTTCGTGTGTAAACCTTTTTTTTTTTAAAGCGTCTTTTTGGCCAGTTAGGCGGTGCCTATCCATCCTTCGCTGTCTCTGTTTATCGTCATCTCTCTCCAACATTCGAGTGGAGTTTAGCACAAGTTTTGCGCGCTCAAATCGCGGCGCGCGTGACTTGAAAAGATCTTTCGCATGCATGGTGGCAGCGTGACGACAACGTGCGTCGTCAACTTGGACGCTGCATTTTTAATGCAAAAATGCAAAAACAACAGCGCCAGCGCGTATCACACCGCGCCACGCACTCGAGTGCCCAGAATTAGATGGATTCAATACGACATGGAGCCGCTGGTAAATCAATCATCGAACAACCATCAAACTCTTCACAATCGTTCCTTCAAGCTTATCGGCCGTTTTTTCTTTCTCTTTTTACTTTGCCATTACTTTTGTTCGCTCAACCGTGACGAATTCCAACTCTTCCAATTTCTTCGGCGAGAAAATATTCAAACAAAGTTTTCGTTTCTTTTAGACAAAGTTTGACTTTTGAATCAGTCGGGCTTTTCATTCATTGAACAAACTTTTGCGCGTGATTGTACCAAGTTCACGAGACGCACGAGAACAAGCGAAACAACACGTCGTTACGTTTTGATGATTTTGAATCGAGGACAGCTCGATTCAAAAGCCGCGCGCCTCTTTATGCCACCGCGATTCGCGCTTTCAAATTATTATGCGCTATTTTTTGCGCCGCTTTCCACCTTCGTTACGTCCATCTTACGAATCACTTTTCGCCGATTTCAAGTGACTATTTGTTTGAACAAGTTTTCATTCTTGTTTGTGATTAATTTATTGACTTTGAACATATAGTTGAAGGAATCGTTGATGTATGAAATTATCATCATCTTTGCTTTAACTGTTTAACACATAATTCTGTCCGTTTCAAATGGTTTTTTATTGTTTAATATATATTTAATGCGAAGTGGAAATGAATGATATAAATACTTGTCTCGTACTTTACTTGCTACTTTATAAGTTTAACTTGACGATTTCTAACGTTTAATTATTCCGACTGGATGCTATTATAATGATAATCACAAAATTTAAATTATGCACACGTTTAACTAGAAGCTAATGTATTCTTGAAATCTTGGAAATGTGTGAGTATCAGGGAATTCAACGACGTTTATTTCATTCATAATTAGACTATCATGTAGATTTTTTCAATTTTAATTGCATTACTATGTTTAACAGTTTACTACTTAATAATAAAATCATAATAATCATGTTTTCATTTGAAAAAATGAGGTAAAAAATGAATAAATACATCAAACTGAGTGTGTTTGTAACCCAATTATTTGTGTATTGAATGTGTTATTCTTCGTACAAATCATCCGCAGAAATCAAACATGGACAGTGATGTTTACTTTGATAGCAACATTGACGTGTGACAGTCTGACACCATTACAAATTGTGCAATTTTTCTCGGAAGATTTATGCATTCAAATTGAAAGCAAATGTGTTACTTTATTTCATCGTTTCTTCATGTTTTGTTGCTTTCAAACTTCCAACTTGTCCGATTTATTTTTTCGCAATTGAATCATACTTCAACATTTCATGTAACACCAAATCGACAAAATATATAAAATTGTTTAGAACTTTGTTCATTATGGATTAATAATATTTTTTTCTTCAATAATAATATTTCTTTCAATATTGATTAATAAATAATATAACAAATAATCATTCGAATAGTTTATATTTATATTTTATTGATTTTAACTTTTGTTTCAGCATGGAAATACAGAGTCATGCAGCGGTGCAACAAGTGCCAATCACGGAGTTCATTCTTGGTCGACGAGTTTTGAAAAACTTTTGGAAGATCCCAAAGGACTCGAAACATTTGCAGTAAGTTTTCATGTCTTCTTTTTTTTGCAATTAATTAATTAATTTAGAATGAAATATTCATACGAATTATTGCATATGAAATATGTAAAGAAAGACTTAAAACGCCTTAGAGATTCGTTTCAATTGTCAATGATTTCTGTCAATTAATAATTCATTAGACATATAATATTCATTACACGTAAAATAATTTTGCAGGAATTTCTGAAAAAGGAATTCAGCCATGAAAATATTCACTTTTGGACGGCTTGCGAGAAGTATATGGTCGTGGAGGATCCGATTGTTCGCCGTAAATTAGCCTCACAAATCTATCAACGTCATTTGTCAAGTACAGCGTCCGAGCCCGTTAATGTGGATAGTGACGCGGCCGGACAAATTACCCAGGAACTTTTAAATTTAGCGCCGGTTGACCTTTTCTCTCAGGTTCGATTAAATATGACAAAACTGTGCCAATCACTTTTACTCTTAATTATTTAAATGCCTTTTTTAATTCATGATTATTTCCGCTTATTATTTCAGGCACAAAAACAAGTGTTCAATTTAATGAAATTTGATAGTTATCCAAGGTTTTTACGCTCGGATTTATATCGACGTTGTTTAGAAAATGCTACGAACGCAAATGAAGGCAACTCCAGTGGTGCAAGTTCGCCTGGAATTAAACTTAAAAAAAGCCATTCGGACGCAGAAGATCGATGCCGAAAGTCGATTTTGCCATGGCATAGAAAAAATAGGTAAACCAAGTTTTATTTTGAATTCATATTAAAAGAAACTTTATTTATTTATTTGTTTGTTGAAATAAATACAAATTGTATGAAACGATAAAGATAATTCAGTACAGTTGAAGTTTGCTTTTCTTTGTACTTTGATTTATAAAAAGTTCTCCGCTCTAAAACTGTTGTAAAATCGATGAATGACAATCCAAAAAAGTTGAGTTTTTTGTATTATTTTATTTCTCGGCAAGATCAAAATCGAAAGATCGCGGAGAGTCGGAGTATAATAAGGTACCAAGCCGTGGTGAAACTATATATAAGAGTTTTACAACTATTAAAAGGGAAACGGAGGGCCAGAATAACAACGAGGACAATATATCTATATCCAGCAGCAGATCTTCACTGGCTTCATGGGATCTCGCACTGAGGCAATCGTTTAACAAACATGTGAGCAATTTAATTCATCATTTATCTGTCACACCTTTTTTATTTTTCATCATCCTTCCGTTTTATTATTCTTTTTTTCTTCTTTTTTCTCTCCCATGCTTTTAGTAACTGGTAATCATTTTACATCGTTTTGTTTGATTTCGTGTGTTTTTTTTGAAATAGAAAACATTTTATTTTCTTTTTTGATTTTCGCATGAAGTGTGAAAATCTTGGGCATGATTTTTGAATATCATTTTATATTTTCTACATTATACATTATTTTTGAAATTGAAAAGTAATTTTACTTAAGCTCTTTTGTGTGATTTAAAAAATATCTAATTATTATTATTTTTTTTTTTCAAGAAAATTAATAACAGAAAAGAATTTGTTGAGATATAACTTTTGTTTGTTATTAATAAAATAATATTAATAGTATACTTGGATTGAAAAAAGGTATAAGTAAATTTTGGGACACAAAGAGCTCAACATGAATTCATGAACGGCATCAACGTATCATTTGAAACGAAGGTTATAAGCAAATTAAAATAATTTGTGTACAATGGAAATAAACATTCATGCATGTGGAATGTAAGTTGATTCGGAGTACATAGCTTGGGCGGAGTACCACCAATAAACCGTGCACGAAACGGATTTTGATGCAGTCATTTCTATAAACATACCGTAAGAAATTGAATAAACAATCAAGTCAATCGTGCATTTACTCATTCTATCAATTGAATAATAAATAAAATTAATTCAATCTCCAAAATGTATTTTAAAACAACTTTTTGCATTACACAATGCAATGTCTGCTGAAATTTAATATCATTTTTGGTATTTCAAAAAGTCTCTGATTATCTCGTTTATTCATTGTACTTGATGTTCTTGACTTTAATGTCATCAACTTTTTCCAAACAACTCTGCACTTCAATGTACATTATTGCTAATCTTCATTCTATCCGCATATTTGTTCTTTCTGTGCTCTTTTTCCTGTATATAAACATCTATTAAATACGTACAATGTAAACGTACTCTAAAATGATAAAATCATTTTTCTAAACTGAAAAAATTAATGAAATGTATATTTTGACTTGAAATCTTTCAATTCAAGATCGTAAATATAGCTTTGTGCGCGTTCTCTTCTGCTTCGTAGTTGTGAATAGATTATCCAAAAATTTGTCTCAAAAAAAGGAAAAACAATTATAAAAATGATTAATTGAAATGATATTTGTAGTCCGTATCGTCCTACGATGGACATTCAAACGAAAAGAATGAGATTCACACCAAATGTACTGGTTTGTGTCGAGTGATTTTGCCCGACGGATCTACGACGGTCGTGCCGACGAACCATACGGAGAGCGTGAAAGACGTCGTCACGCGTCTCCTCGAAAAGCGGGCACTGCAATACACAATCTATGACGTTATTGTACTAACCACGAACGAGGTTAGTGTTTATTATATCTGTGTCTTTATGTCTGTTCAGTTCATCAAAATAGCGACACAATTATTAAATAAACATATATTATATTATATATATTATATATATATATTACATATATATATCCAACTTTAGTTAGTAGAAAAGTAACGTGGTCCTACGTCATCAAACTAACACATAATCAACTAATTGCAGTTTGGTTGCAAACCATCATTTTGGTCTTTGCATGATTCATTATTGTTTGCATGAAGGGAACTTAATTAATTGCACGCAAACTTTATTGATAGTAGTGTCAAGGATTTGTCATATTTACGAGATGACAGGTTCGTGTGCATTTTAAAGAAACGCTTTCATCATTCAGAAAAAAGTTTCTGTATTTGTGTTGGTGGATTCATTAAAGTAATATTCATTCATATGAATTCATTCATATGATTCAGTATTACAAGCTTTGAAAGTTTACAATTCAAGATTTTACTTTAGTATTCAACTAATTTGAAAAGTAACGATTTTTGAAAAATAATCATTTTAATATAATCGTTTCTTTAGAATATATTGTAATAAATGTAGTTAAAAGCACGAAATGTAACTAATGTTGAATTCTTTTTCAAGATAATTGTATTTATAAGCTTTGGTGAAAATATTGCAGATAGTGAATTTAAAGTGTTCTTCATCGATATTGGCCGGACAGGAAGTGGAAGTTGTTCCAACAAAGGCACTCAAAGTGGATCTACCGTCACATAGAACAATAACCGTCGTGGCACATAAAGGACGAACTTTGAATGAAGTGCTAAAACCACTGTTGAATAAGTATGGATACAAATTGGAATCTTGCACAGTTTGGAACGATGGCAGACCAGTGTCTTTGGATATACTCGCAATTAATGCACCGTCAAGAATTGTCCTTTCAAATAACAGTACTGGTAATTCAACTTTTTTTCTTACTTAGTTTCTGAACTGTGTATAATATAATGTTTTATTAAATAATAACTTCTTTTTTTTTAGAACCACCGCAAGAAGGAACAAAACACAACGACGAATCTCAGCGTGGACAAACGACACTTGATGAAATTACAAATAAAGTATTTGAGGAGTTGTTAGTGGGAAAAAGTACTAAGTGTAATTATAGCGAAGGTTCTTGTAAGGTAAGTTAAAGTGTAATGAAAAATAATTAGATTTTGTATGGCAAGAAATAAAAATAATCGTTCAAGTTTTTTCATTGCTTTCAGTCTGAAGATCAGCGCTCGGAAGGATCGTCTATTTTGTCGAGCAAATTTTTTATGCGAGATTCAACGCTTAGCAAGAAAAAAGTAATGATAAAATGGAGAATAGTAATTATTATTATTATTATAAATATTGGACAAATAATTGAGTTTCTTTATTTCTGTTTGTAGGCAAAATCAAAAAGTAGTAATGCCACTGAAAGAAGTAACTCTTCGGATCGTACGACAGAAGAAAGTACACGTTCGCACCCGCCTCTTATTGCCAAATGGAGAAACGGAGTTAAATTACAGCTACCGAGTAAATTTGACGATGGTAAATAACTAGATTGAGATTACTTTACTTTAAGAGAAATTATTGATGATATCAATCAGAAGTTATTTTTAATTTACTTTCTATGTTTTAGATCTTTACGAAGGTTTAAAACGAGCACAAAGATCGAGACTCGAAGATCAACGAGGGACTGAAATCAATTTCGAATTACCAGACTTTTTAAAGGTGATTTTTTAATTCGTACAATTTTAATATTTAAAAGTATAATTCATTCATTTATTTATTGTTATATTTAATTACTCTGTTTAGGATAAAGAAAATGGCAAAGTGTCAGATGGAAAGAAGTTACGAAAATTACGGGGTACTAGTTCCACAAGTAGTGACGGTAGTACTAAATTCTACGATTTCATGGATGATAAACAAAATTCTACAAATAATTTATCCACAACTGCAAATAAATTGCCCGATATTACCGATACGCAAAATACTTCGACCGAAAGTATTTGGGACAAGACGATTGTAGATATGGATCAAACGGTTGTCGAAAATGGATTTACTCCAAAGAATATTGATCTTGCTTCGTCTTTGTCACTGTCAGCGTCAAAATCGTCAAAGCCACCGCCATTGCCACCTAAGCCAAAAAATTTACTGGCAAACATTACAAAAAATAGCACCTCCGTAACTTCAAGACCTTTTCAAAAGTCGAATGGAGTTGAATCGACTCCGAGAAATAATATTGTTTAATTTTTTTAAATATTGATCATAACCGGGCTATTCTATTGACTTCGTTTCGAGAAAGAAATGAAGTCATTATTCGAAGTTATTATGTTGTTGTTATTTTATTTAATAAGTCGAAATGCATTTGTTTAATTTATTTTTCTTAGTCTTCCAATATTGTTATATACAAACTTAAGGTTGTACAATTACGAGTTTAACATTTTTCAGAGTTATTTGTTGTATGATATTATATTATGACATGTATGTGCATTTATTATTAACAATATTTCTTTTTTTTTTTTGTGGTGTTTTTTGCACTGTTTATTTTTTATAAAGATTGAGCATTTTACTGTCTATGATTAAAAAAGGCAGAATATATATCTTAAAAGTGTTACAAAATGGTTCATAATCAGAAGAAAGAGAAATATGTCATTAAAGAAATGACTTTTTACAATTTTTTACTATAAGTTTATATACAGAAAAACTGTTTGTAAAACATAAATTTTTATATTAAAACACTTTTAAATATACAGTGCAATGTCAATTTTAGTACAATGAAATAGTTTTTATTTTTAATGTAAAGTTCATATTTTATAATTCACACTTATATTCAATTATATATAATTGTAATTGTACAACTGTAAAAAGATGCTTTTAAATCAAATTAAACACATTTTGATACATATAAATTATGAAATATTTCAAGATTGACATATTTATAAAGCAAAACGAGAATTATAGTTGTTATATTCCTGGTT
Source organism: Gryon sp. ZL-2020 (assembly GCA_022817425.1). Classification (NCBI taxonomy): domain Eukaryota; kingdom Metazoa; phylum Arthropoda; class Insecta; order Hymenoptera; family Scelionidae; genus Gryon; species Gryon sp. ZL-2020. Next base: position 1,857 of record JABFPJ010000282.1, on the reverse strand, counting down.
GTACAGGATTAAATTACATGTATTTTATTGTATTTAATGAATCAATGCAAAAGTAATAAAATGCGTGCATTTGTGTGAGTGTTTATAAATGTTGGTTAATAAAATTGTGCATCGATGTGTAAAATTATCCAATTGTAAATTATATTTTAAATTAACATATTTGTTAATTTTTCTTTCATAGATAGTTATATATAACAAAATTGAATTAAAAACGTATATATAGAGCTATAAAGAAAAATAATTTATCTTTTCAATGAAACTTGTGTTAGATTTATATTATGTATGAGGAGTTTTATGTATATAACATATACAAATGAAACCAAATTTGATCATTTTAATTGTACCGAAAGCAACCAATCTAATAAATTTATCAAACTAATACAAGTTTTATTTATTTTATATCATATATATATACATATAATATATACATGAATATATATGAATTGCAAATTGTATGTATTTATGAGACAAATGCTAAATTGAATGTATTATTAATAATATTAATCGTGTGAAATTTGCTATCAAATTGATGTTCATTATTTCGTTTCGTCCTGTTTACTGTACCTGCACTTTTTTTTATTATCTTACAATAAATTGAAACAATAAAATTATAATTATTCAAAAAATACTGAAAGCATTTATCGTTATTTTATATTAGTTATTCTATATTTTCTTATTTTTTAATTATCCGCATAAATTTATATTGTTTATAATCAGCTTTAATTTTTTGTAATAAAAACTTACGTTTGTTTAATTTATGCTTAATTTCAAAGTGTTCATTTCTATTTTTATAAATTCTTAAATCACTCAAATATACGTATATAATTTAATTTTTATTAAATTCAATTTATTTCAGCAATTGAAATGTCTGAATAATAAAAAGTTTTACAAGAGTATATAAAGGGTGGAGATAAAAAGCCATAAAATGTACTTTTAATCACAAAAATTTTATATTAAATTTCGGATTTACATATCAGTATATCATAAAATTTGCACATGTTCAATTTATCTTAATATAAATGTTTAAAAAAAATCTGTACTCGTTTCCCTGCTGTATGCAAGTTTCTTACGAAAAACGATTGACAATAGAGCATTGTGGATAAGTCACGAGTAATGTAATAATTAACGGCAGTAATTCCATCTCGATAAAGATAACTAAAAAAGTATATGTATAATCAGCCTTTTTGTTTTGCATGAATTTTCATACACGCGAAAAATTTGACCTTATAGAACCTATCGATTTTGCACATATCCATAAATTCATTCTCGCGCTCATTTACATTAATAATTCTCTTTTCGTGAACCAAAAATTCGACAGTTTCACCAACACCAAAAGAGAGAACGAATAAACGAAACAAAGTAAGACGACGAAAAAGAAAATCGGCGGAAATACAGAAACCTTCTTTTTTGTATTTAAAAACAAAAAAATAAAGACAAAAAAAATGTTTCACTATGTACACTTACCCTCGTAAATTTTGCGAAATCAATAACGAAATAACTAATTCCTGTGATGACTTACTCGACCCTAATCATATATATTTATGTATATTCATAAAAAAACTAAATTTGAAAAAAGTCCCTCGAATAAATCATTACCTGAATCTAGTCGACTGTATATACAAATTTACAAAGCCGTCGACAAATCATTGTAATATTGCATTTGGAAAGTCGCTCGCAAGTGCGTTGTTCCTCGCAACCATATATCTATTTATAAATATGTTTAAATCTCAAAATCACATATCTCGAAATAAAAAAAGTAAAAAAAAAAAAAGGTAAGAAAATAATCGCAAAACTTAAAAACCTAGTCTCTTAAGATTATGCTTGCTAATATTCACGGTCCTCGAGTGCTTTTCTCCC
>JABFPJ010000281.1:0-49294 GCA_022817425.1 Gryon sp. ZL-2020 | reverse complement strand
AGGAGAGAATTTTCTTTTATTTTCCATGGTGCAAACGATATTTTTCGCCACAAGGGAGCAGAAAATGCAGTTTCTTTAAAACCCCCTAGAGATGGAAACTGCATTTTCTGTCACCGTGTGGCGAAAAATAATTTCGTTAATTCCAAATCTCACTATATTTTATAGTTGTAATATTTTTTTTCATTTAAGTTTCCAATTATAATTTTGGTTATTTCAACCATAAATATTATTAAACTATAAATATAGTTCTTGTAACAATTTTTGTTTAACTATGTATGAAAGTTTGTTTTCCATGTATATTTATTAATGTTTGATTAACACTGTAATTTTCTGAATGATTGAATTCGCAGGGAAAAGACGGCGTCGTGGCAACATGGGGTTGACACGTATGCCCATCATGCACTCACAGGTCACACCGGCGCATCCGCAGGTGGCATGGGACCTCACACAGGACACGGGCATCCGCATGCGGGACATCCGCACACGGCTCATCCGCACTCGTCGTCACTCGCGGCCGCGGCCGCGGCACCATTTTACGCGCCAAATGTTGCAATGATGTCTTCTTGGCGGGCCTACGATGGCGCCGGATTTCAAAGAGCTTCGCCATATGGTATGTATATTAATTGTTCAAATAATATTAAACCTAATAATTGAAACAATAATTGTAAATAAAAGTTATAAATGAACAAATTACAAAAATTACACTGCTACACATAAATATATAAACGGCAGTATAAATGCGCTTTGCAAACACATGCGTATGTAAGTTACCTTCATGCGCGGTGCATATCGCTTAGGATTTGATAAAGTAATCAGCGCTCGTCACAAATTACAAGCGGGGGTATCTTATCATTAGTAGTAATTCACGTAACTTTTGTTAATTTATCGGAATATTAAATATATGATGCACTCACGCCAAACCGTCTCGTTATACCGCGTACGTACAATCAGTAATAAAGTTTCATTTGCGCTAAACACATTATATATATGAAACAGGCGATTCTATCAGGAAACAGAATATGTTTTTTGTTACTGCAATTAGTTTTCTATTGTCAAACAATTAATTTCAGTTTAAAGAACATAACGCACACAGTTGTCAAAATGCGTTAGTTATTTCTCGTGTTATCTTAATTAATGAATTCCTTTACATTTTTTATTATCGCTACTTCTATCATTGTGAAAACGATCTATATAGTCCGTCAGGATTTACTTTATACGAGTATACATTTAGTCTTTGTAGCAAATCGTGTTTTACAGAAATTTGAACGTTGCTGCCGATATCAAGTGCGGATAAGATAACTGTTCTGTGAGATAGTGAGTTATTAGAAAGTTAATAAATAATTATCACTTTGAGTTGAAAATATTATTGCAATGTTAAAAATGGTTTTGAGTGTAACAAACTCACTCAATGCAAAAAAAAAAGGATTAAATTCTTTGAAATTTGTCGAAGAAAAAGGTGTTACATTTACGTATGAATAATTTAACACAAAATAGTTAAAAGTTATAGTTAAGTCGAAGCCATCTTTGTGATAAAATTATCGCACGTGAACTCACGACTCGTAATCTACCCTCGAAGAATACGTGAAAAAAGTTCTGAGAGGTCGGATTTAAAAGGCAGACGGAAACAAAGTGCTGCTGAAGAATGGTTTCTGCCGATAGGTCCTTCTAGTCTACAGATGAACCAAGAGCTCAAAGCACTTGACCATAAATTCGATTGGACTGTATTTCAAAGAATGCCGCTATCGCGAGCACCATGCACATGGCTCAACACACGGCGATCAGCCACCGCTACTACTCATCCCAGCTAGAGAAACTGTTCCTCAGATTTTTGATTCGCTGTTATAATTAATCCGTCGGTGTGCGCAAGAACGTTTCTTATCGGTCAGATGAGGGTTCAATGCAAGTTATTAGAAGTTTAAGGGAAGGCGAGGGGTGATAAATATAGTAGAATTATACAAAATTGTAAAATAATAACACATTTTTGCATTCTTCTGTGGAATTTAGCATTCTTGAAATTTTAATGAAAATTGAAAATTTTTCAATGGAAACAGAAAAAACACATATGAAAGTAATAATTTAATATCTTACATTATTTTCGGAGCTTTGATTTCGAGAAAATCAATATAATAATATGTCTTTGATGCGAGAACTGAAAATTAGATGACACTACTTAATAAATTATATATATAAGTGAAAACGAATAAATAAACGAAAGACGTAAAAAATGCAAAAATTTTGATATCAGTTATGTTTAAAAAAACATATTTCGAAAAAAATTACGTAAAGAATATATGTGTTCTTCAACTGATAATATTAAATTCTGCTTTATCTCCGTATGTTTCAATCTTGTATTGATCTTTTCGCATAAAATTTTATTAATTAATAAACTTTTTCATGTCCATTGAAATGAATATATACAAACGAAAGTTAAAATTTTTACTTTAAAGAAGAATTAAGAATTACTTAATGTCAATTATTTTATATTTGACTGACCACAAATTAAAGAAATAAAAATTTCTATTTTATGATTTATGAAATTAAGAAAAAGTGTCAACGCACAATAAAAAAAAAGTATAATTAATTATATTAAATTAAATTAATTAATTAAATAGATTTCGATAAGAACAAAACATAAACATAATTATCATATTATAAATAAACAAACACCGAACAATCACAGCAATTATAACGAAATCCTTTTTCCAGTCATACTTTTGCAATTTCTCAAGAGCCTTTCCATTCGCACGCATGCAATATAGGCAAAAGTCAGAACATTAACCGCGACATTAAAGTCGTAAGGAAATCCGTATTTCTGCGCGATCTTTGAGCGGTTTATTCGCTCAAGAAAACTGACGTAACTTTATGACATGGAAATTAAAATCGGAATTACAACAATTTATTCACGGCATTCTGCCGAATAATCTCGCTTAAAATTCTCGTATATTTATACGCATACACTCAAGAAATAAAGTCATAATTTTTTCAACGCCACGACGATATCGTATACTGAAATAAATTCACAAAAATTTGCACTTAAAATGAGGAGGTTTAATTGAATGGCTATGCCATTAAAAGCAAATATTAATTAAACAAACAAACGAACTGAAATATCAAGGAATACACGAAACGTATATTTATTTATATATATATATATATATATATATATATGTAGAGAGAATAAATATATGCATGTGTATATGTGCGTTGCACAGGCAGCCTACATATTTCTGCTAGTATGTAAATACGCTTAGAAAGGCAAGTCTCGCGATTAAATTATTGTCCCGCGACCTTTCCCTTAGTACCCCTCGCCTCTCGGATCGTCGACAATGCGAAATTTATGCGTCAAGCCTCGCAGAGGTAATGGACCGTTTTATAATTAAAAGAAGAAAACCAAAGCATCAAGAGCATATGCACAAATTGTTTCACAAGTTGTCTTTCAGCTGCTGCATTTCTCTTTAGTTTTTTTTTTTTTTTTTTTTTTTAATACATTTCAAGACAATATTTCACTTACTAACAGAAAATGAACAAATTGAAAATGTAAATAATTACAATTGAAATAGTATAAATCTCAACTCTATAAGTATTCCAATAAAAAATTCTTTTCTAAACATTATTCCTGCATTAAATAATTGATTATTTTGTAAGAACTTTCATAAACTTGACTAATAAAAGATCACCTATCGATCTACTATACAATGTCAATTTCGCCTTTACCACATAAATGAATTTATTTATTGTATATAGTTAGTTTGGCAATATATGATATGTATAAATATGTGTTTAGATACTGCAATGGAATTTCAATTTGGCGAAGGAAGAGAATGCGTGAATTGTGGAGCAATTTCAACGCCACTCTGGCGAAGGGATGGCACCGGTCATTATTTGTGTAATGCGTGCGGTCTTTATCACAAGATGAACGGCATGAATCGACCACTCATCAAGCCATCTAAACGACTGGTAAGATTATTTAGAAATAATTCCATTTATTTATGCAAACTTGTTGTGCAATTTTTATTTACATCAAAAATACAAAATTAAAAAAATATGCAATGATTATTTAACTAAAAAACAGAAAGCAAAAATATACATTTTATAAAAGATGATTATTCAATGTTGTTATTATTGTATTATTTTTTGTAACAAAAGAAAGTTAAGTTTAGATTCAAACATTCATATTAAGGTGATGGCGAAGCTAACATTATCGATATTACAGATTTCTTAAATTAAAATTAAATGAACAATTTAAATTACATTTAAAGACGAGAGCGCCATTCTCTCACTTTTTTTACACGTTTTGATTTATATAATATGTTATTTAATATATTATTTAAAATATATAATGGTTTTTCGTTTACGAAGTGAGGAAAAACGTCAAATTCATCTTATATTAAAATTACTTGTTGAAAAAATACGTTAAATGTCTTAAAATATTCTCCCATAATCCAAAAATGGCGCTCTGGTCGTTTTATACTAATTGATTGTTAAATATTATTAATATAACAAAAGACACTAACTCCGTGGCAGCAGAACTTCGCCTTTACCTTAAACGAAAATAACATGTTGATTATTATTTTTGATGTATATTGTGTATATGAAATATACAAATATGAATATGTCTGATTTTGACGTCCAAGTACCTGTCTGGTTTGCATAAAATATATTTAGCCGCTATTGTCATAAACATTCGGTATACGTTAGCAATGGGACAGATCTCCGAATTCCAGACTGCAACGAGACGACTTGGTCTTTGCTGTACGAATTGTGGTACCCGAACGACAACCCTGTGGAGGCGCAACAACGAGGGTGAACCCGTCTGCAATGCCTGCGGATTGTACTTCAAACTGCATGGTGTGAACAGGCCACTGGCGATGCGAAAAGATGGTATCCAAACGCGGAAACGGAAACCTAAGAAAACTCCGGAACCAAATGCGAGACCGTCCAATATTGGTGACCACGAAACTACGCCTTCTACCACATCATCGCCTTCCAGCGGTAAACATTTTTGACATTATTTTTTTTTTATCATAATTTTATGCTTGTTATCACATTTTGATGAATGTTGTATGTTTCTATACATTATAGAGATAAAAAATAGCCAACAACAGCATCAAATTGAAGTGTCGAAAGCTTCAAATACGTCAACATCGACAGAAAGACCAGTTTATCTTGGTCAGACCTCACTGTTGACAACCGGAAGTGTACCCACCGTAAAAACGGAACCACGTAGTTGTGACGGAGTCGTGGGACAGTCGTATACGTCTTATTATCAGCATCCTCATCAACTTAGCACCCCAACTAGCGAACACCAACCACCGACATATTACGCTGCCCAGGAAGCTCCTTATCATCATCAACATCACGTTACAGCAGCTGCTAAACTGCTGGCTTCATCATAAAACTATTAATGATCGTTTCGTGGCTTTTCACGCATTTTTACTATTTTCCTCTAGTAATTAGATATACGCAATATTATGCTGAAAGAAATAAAGGTATTACAGTTTCTTATCATACGAAATTTAATAACAATGCATATACTTTTTTTTACAATTTTATAATTACAATGAAAATATAATTAAAAAACATATTTTAAAGATAATAAATTATTTTCTTAAAAAATGTATAGTTTTTATACAAATTTTTTTGCAAAAATTCAAGTTACTTTTATTATCATCTTTCTCACGCTGTAAATGTTTATTGCATTAAAAAGTCGTTCTTCTCATAATGCATCTGTAATATCAACTCAAAATTTTATTGATTCAATGAAAATTATCTGTTTTACATTTTGTTATAAATTAAATATAATCTTGTAAATAACTGTAATCTCAATAATTCTGCACTGAATATATCAGGAATTCATCTAATAAATCGTGTTTTCAAATGCAAAACATAATCAACGTATTTATAAGATTATAAAATACATTTTCAAACAAGTTTTCACAGACTCACAGAAGATTAAACTAAGTATATAACATGCTGATTGACTTTTTACATTTAACAAGTAATTTTGATTTAATTATAAATTTATATTTATCTTGAAAAAGTTAAAGAAATTGGATATATATAATATTTTTTAAAAAATTGTTTGGACGTTCGTCTGAAGTTAAACAACGTTGATCGTAGCCATTACTTGAATGGGTGACTGTTCGACGTTCTACTCCAAATGTTCATGCAAATCCTTTTTACACTTCACAAAAAATGAACAAGTTTTCTATGAGTGTATTTTACAATACTTAATACTTTTCATTAAAATAAACTCACTGTTCTCAAATTGCAGGATGATTATAAATTTTAATTTGTTAAATAAAAACATACTTTTACAATTTCATATTAGTACATATTATCGTCTAAAATGCTGTGTTCAATGAGAATACTCATTTTTTGATAGAGTTCTACATAATAATTTGAATTATTGAAAATAATATCAACCTCTCTTAATCAGATAAATCGAATCAATCAAATTAAAGTAAATTACACTTTCAAATACAATACTTTCCATAATGACACTCACTTTGTGCGCAATGCATTAAGATTTTTCAACCATTCAATCTATATTATACGAAAAAAATAATATTTCGAAATTCAAATTTTTGTATTAACAAAATCTCATGTATAAAAAATTTTACATAAAGAAGTGTGAAAAATCACATATTATTTCTTCTATGCTCCATCATTATGTTTTCCTTCCAATGTATAATAATTTTTAGTTTGCTACGCGTTGAAATACGCATATTATATATATAAAATGTCGTTTTCAAAAGCTATATCCAACTATTAATATTCAAAATAATACAACTGAGTGATCACTTTTAGTCTACACCTAATTGCACAGTCGAGACAAGACTTGAAATAATTACATATATGTTCTCGTAAGACTGGGCTAGTCAGTATCATTTCTTCAAAATATATCAAATGTGTACACGGAACTCAACAATCTGTTGTATACTGATTAGAACTAGTTGATATTAGGTACGGGTGTTGTGTAAATATTATATATTCGATTCTTCACTATTGTAAAATTGACAAAGAGTTGTTGCAAATTCAATTATTCTAAACCTGTAAAAATGAAACTTTGCAACCAATTTACATTTAATTAAAAAAAAGCAATCAAATTAATATTAATGTGTAATCATCATGGCAATTCGAAATTAATTCGTATTCATGTTATAGTATGCAAAAATAACGTATATACTTAAATGAAGTGCGAACGAAAAAAGTGTTGTAATTACAATGCCATGAATAATTTTAAGTAAAAGTATTATAGTTGATCATAATTACTTGTAAGTCTATTGTCCCCAAGCTGTAATATGTATTTTCTATAACAATAGAAAAAAACTTAATATTTGTTCTACTTACTCATAATGTGATATATTAAATTATTCATAACATGATGCACAAGCGAAAGAACACGAACACAAGTAAAAATGATATATCATTAAAATTAGATCAATTTATAGATGATTTTTTCTATTTAATAGAAAATTGAATGAATTTCAGTTATGATATGTAGAGTTATGTATGAAAAAGAAGAATATAAATGTCAATCATTGTGTTTGTGTTCGCAAAATATGCATATTTTACAATAGGATTATTAGTTAGTGTTACTGAATCGAGATATAAAATAAACCGTCGATATTTGTAAATAGTGTTTGTAATAATTACAAAGACATAATAAGCATAATTAGTAGTTATGAATTAAAAAAAACACCTTAAAATGGGTCTTCTGGATTGGAGAAGAAATTATTTAATAATTTATATATATAATTTACAAAATGACAAATGTTCCAGAAAAACTTTTTGCAGTTTTGTAATAAATGTATGTGATGAAAAATATCCCTTCTTTCAATTAATAATTATAAGACTATTATATATATATGTTACTTGCAAAACTATTTTCACACTTTATATAAACGAAATTTGAAATGAAAAGAGTAGTTTTACTGTTTTCAATATTAGTAATTTATAACACAGTATTCTATTTATCAAAAAACTGAACTCTTTTAAAAATTCAAATGATTTCATTTTAATGATAAATACATTTTCAATATAAGTAATTTTGATTTATTTAATTTTTGTTATCAATCATACTTTTTAATAGAATTTAATTTTTTTTTATTTACAATAATTATTTGGATAAATTTCATAAGTATTTATAAATGGGCATTACATTGAAATATTTTCTTAACACGATTTTATTCTACTTGACAATAAAATAACAAATCTTTTCTCCCTTACGTCATTCTTCACTTTTTCAACCCTGTGCTATACGCAAATAAAATTAACTTGCGCATTAATGTTCGAGCTTGCCTTAGTCACAAGGATCAACTTGATATCATTCGACAGTCGGGAATTATAGTGACTAGTGTGTTTCCACTTTGAATGGGATCAAACATTTTCAATATGGGTAAGCGATCATAAATTATTTATATATTAAAACAATTTTGTATAAAGAAAAAACACATTCTTTTATTAAAAGTCTTTTAATTTTTATACTTCAGTATTTAAATGGACTGAAGTATAAAATATTTTAAAATGAACGCAAAACGTTTTTTAAAAAAATATCTTCATACCCTTTAAAATTACCTGACCCTTTTCTAAAAATAATTTTTATTTGAAAACTTAATATTTGACAATTTTTTAGAACTTTACTCTTCATAGATGAATATATGACGGAATTCCAACATAAAAAAAGATAACCGAATGAAAATTTTTACTGATAAACAACGATAATAAAATAATAAAATTAATGTAAAATTATAAGATAAGCGTGATTATAATTCCACAAATTTCAGTTTTTCAACAAAAACTTAGTTATGATTTTAAAAATTATAGAAAATTCAGGATTTTCTCTAAGGGCACATGCTCTTGAAAGGTTTTTTCAAATGTAAAATATATCGAGAAAATTTCAAATGTAAATATACATTAAGTGACAACATTATTTTTTATGATCTAAAGAAAAACTTTGCCACTTAAAGTGTATTTAAATTTGAAATTTAGTCGAACATTTTTCAGTTAAAAAAGTACACTGATAAAATATGTAATATAAATTAAAAAATTTACACATAAATAAAAAAACATATCTTTTAAGCATATTTCTTAATATGAATTATTATTTTTGTTTGTTTTGAATGTATTTGACATTTCTTTAATTTGCCCCTTGAAGTCACAATACACAATTATATTGGTGTGCTGAGATCGTTTTTGTATATCGATAATTTGCAAAAATAAAATATGATATTTTTGCAGGAAGAACCACAAATAATTTAGAAATATGTAAAGTTTGTGGTGATCGTTCCTATGGAAAACATTATGGTGTACATTGTTGTGACGGATGTTCTTGTTTTTTCAAGAGATCAATCCGACGGGGAGTACATTACGTTTGTATTGGTAATTTATTTACTAATTCTTATAAATATTTTACATGAAATGCCCAGTTGTTGACCTTTTTGCTAATTGGTCCATATTTAGCGACAAGTCAAATCCAAATTTTCATCTATATGTTTTAGATTAATAAATTGTGAATTATCAATAAATTATAAAATTATAATTTTATATACACAGTGAACAAATTTTATATATTTTACACAACTTTCAGTAATGCAGGGACGAGAGCAATATTTGGCGAAAAATAAATTAACAAAATCAAAATATAGAAATGATATAGCTATATCCAAATTTTATTATATTGAAGTTATTGTTATAAACTTTAATCATAATCAAAAATATTGGATATAAAAACTAAAACAATTATAAATTAAAACAACAGTTCTGATGAGGAAATAAAATTATTTCGAAACGTTAACATACAAGAATTTTTATTTGGGAAAGAAATTGACATATAAAAATTAACTTTTCATTAAAAATTATTTATTTTTTAAAGAATTTTTCATCTTTGTAATTTTTAATGAAAAGTTGAGTAATTTTTTGCAAACTCTTGCTCTCATCCCTGCATTACTGAAAGTTGAGTAAAATTTATTAAAATGCTTTTCGTCATCGTGTACAAAAAAAGCGATAAATTAGAATATTATACAATTAATAAAAACTATCATAAATTAAATATTTAAAAAATTTTCCATTTTTTCGTGAGAGTTTTTGCGTTTTTTGAGACTTGTCATATTTTTCATGAGAATTCATGAGAATATCAATATTTTTATGGTTTTTTGAGAAATGTCAAGTTTGTTCACGAATGTACGACTTCTTCTATACATCAACTAAAACTTATTAAAAAATCTTACAATCAAGTTTAATTTCGCTTGAGTCAAATGAAAAATATTTTTAATAAAATGTTTGAGGATACATTTTGTTCGATTCAAGTAAAATATACTTTATTTTATACTTCAAACGTGATAAACAATTACTTTTTTCATTAGCTGGAACCGGAACGTGTTCAATAGACAAAGCAAGAAGAAATTGGTGCCCTCATTGTAGATTGAAAAAATGTTTCGCTGTTAAAATGAATGTATCAGGTACTTGTTTTACCTTTCTATTTTTAATCATTTTTCAAATTATATACTTACAAATTCAAAATGTAATTCATTTTTTAATATTGATAATAACTAATAAGTAAGTTAAATGTACAAATTGCGCAAGAACTTTTGAAACAAAAATAAAAAATACAAAAAATCACTAACAACATCTCATAAATCACAATTTAAAAGACGACAAGCAAACACTCATACAGGACATTACATTTCACGTGAACGTAAATATAGTCACGTGTCTAATACATCCTCCAGTTTATTCAAGCATTACGTCAATAAGATTAATTGACAGTTGTCTTGAGACCTTACACTTTTTCTGTTATCACATCAAATATACTACACGAAATTATGTACCAACAAAAAACATTAATAATAAAAAAAATAATAATTTTCTTGTACAAAATAAATTTTCTATACGTAATGGTGGTTATTTTATATATATTTTATATATAACTATTTTAGCTGTTCAGGAGGAAAGGGGTCCTCGAAATAAACCTTCTTTAAATTCTACTAAGACAGTTAAAAATGCCGTACAAATAACATCACCTATTGTAGCAACTTCTCAGTTACTTTGTCCATCGAATAATTATTTGAACTTGCCAAGAATGATGAAATCTTCAGGTAAAAATTAAACAAAAACGTACAAAAACAATTAATATCTAAAAGGAAAAAAAATATTTGTAACAAATAAAAATTTGTTGCAGTCAACACTCTTCTATACGAGATGATTGCACAAATATTGTTGACAACAATTCATAACGCTCGAAGACATCACGATTTTACCGTCCTAAAAGTCTCTGAACAAAATGCAGTTTTATGTCGCGGTTGGGCTGCTTTATTTCTTCTGCAAGCATCCATTTGGCCGGTTCATTTAACGGAGTTTCATACAAGAAACGAACTGTTTAATACCTCAACGTTTTTGTCTACAGTCAAGTTAATGATTGCTCATTTGCAGCTTGATAAAATTGAATTTACACTTTTAGAAACACTTGCACTCTGCAGACCAGGTATTATTATAATAAGTTATTTATCTCATATTATAAAATATCTAACAAAAAATATTCGATTCCTTTTTTTAATTTTTTCAATGAATTACATCAAACTATATAAATACCAACAAATGGTAAAATATTTAGAGTAATTTAGTACTTCATAATTAACAATGTTTAAGCTCACTGAAAACTGAACTATTTTTTTAATTATCGTATTTCTTTAAAAATGTAAAAATGTAAACTATTTGTTTGCAGAATTAACAAATTCAATTGAAAGTCTAAACCATCTTGCAAACGCTCGACACATAGCGATCGAAAGTCTTTTACATCATTACCAAAATCGAATTGACAAAGATCGACGAATAATTAACATAATGTTAACGCTATCGACTTTAACTTCCTGTTGCTCGCGCGAGTTGTCGGTTCTGTTTTCGCCCGTTATCGGCGACGCGAGTTTAGACAGAATCATTGCCTCGATCCTATAAAGCTGACAAAAGGACAGAAAAAGGGTACATGAAAAATGAAAAACGTCGAGTCTAATGATGCCGCCTATTAAATAAATTGCCATACACTCAGTTGGTAATTGATTAATTGAAAAAGCGTGACAAAAATAAGAAAAAAGTGTATACGAACATATAACAGATTACATCGTAGTTAAGTAAATACTTAATTGAATATTCATTGTTGCGGATGAGCGTACATATAAATGTCGGTTAAATTATGACCAAGACAAAGAGGAAAATCCAGTCTGTCGGGAAGATCGTGGATCCCGTCGCGATAAAATCTGGTTCACAATTTTTTTTTCACGATCGTGCATGAAGTTCCTCGCAAATCCAGTTTCCGTTTGTTACCGGTGAGAAAGAACAACCAGACTCAATAACTTTATTCGACTAATTACTTTTATTGCACAACATTACAAATGAGCAACATAGACGCCCATGTCTATTTATTAATATATTGATCTAAATTTATATAAATTAAAAAAAGGAATACATTAAAGGTAAATTAGAATTAATTCTGCATAATTACGAACATTAAAGTAGAATAAATTGAGAATAAATATCAACAATCAGTATCATTTTTTCTTTGGCACTTTAATATATTTGTAACAAATTTTTGTGAAAGATATATACAAATTCTTAAAATATAATATGGCGACAGAGATTATACGTTAAAATGCCTGTATGGAAATGATATGTCAAACAAAAATATAAAACTGCGCTTGAATTTTTCTGCTCTTTTTCTTCGCTTAAATGCTAAACAAATTAAATGCAATAGTCGAATAATCGTTTATCTGCGCACATTAAATAAATTACAAATTGTCACAAAACGCTTTTTGTATATTAAACGTAACTTTCTTTTAAATTTTATACAAGGTATAAAATTATTCTAAAATGTAATATTGAGCATCCAGATAGTTAACACATTGCACATCCCAAATTAAGTCACGCAATAATATCTACTATTTTTTGCACCTTCGTAAAGTGTAAATAAATTTACACCATTTTGCACCCGACAAGAATTAACAAACTTATTTGTTCGTTTTACTTTAGACTCGAATTATTATTTGTAAATAGATTATTAAAATAGACAATTTTTTATGTAAAACCATTACAAATGATTGATCAATCGAGAATATTAATATATGTTAAAATATAAGTATTTAGTTATTTAAACAATTTCCTTTTTTATCTCCGTTTTCTTTCGTTTTTTTTCTTAATTAAAATATATATCCTTGAAAAATAATACATATTTTTTTTTAAATCTCGAGACACTTTATATATTTACAATTAAAAATTATGACGACGTTTTAGCACAGTTTATTGTATAATATTAGTTCTAAGTAAGCGTTAAACTGATTCCGGAATTCGTAAGTTTGATTATAAAGACGCATTTATACAATTTATTGCACATGTTTTATGTGAGAGATAAGCATTAAAGTACTTTAGTAAATATTATATAAAAATGTTTGTCTTTCTATATAAAAAAATCTGATATATCATAATATATAATAATAAATAAATTGAAGCGATTTCAAAATATTTATTTGCCAAACCTAAATGCTTTGTAAAATACTTTTAAATGCCCATCGCTGCACAAAACGATCGCATACGAAGATATACAAAAGAGATATTAAAAAAACAAAAATAAAAATAATATTAGATTTATAAAATACCATAATGAAACTACAAAGTAGTCGTAATGGTAATCAAATCATACAAATAAGATATCATGGCTGATATTCATTACTGTAGTTATTACAAATCTTAAATGTAAATAGGCACCAAACAGGTTACATGAACAGTTTCAGGTATTTCAGGATTCGTTCAATTTGTAGCTTGCGATTTATATCAACATGCAAACTACTTATATATAAATTATGTTGAATTACATAAATAACAGTTTAGCAAACGTAATAATTCATTGCTTAAATTTTCGAGATACAAATCAAGATCACATACAAAAATTATATGAACAAAAAAAAACATAACATAGTTTAAACAGAAATCAATTTTAAGTTTATATATCTATGATTAATTAAATATAAATAAATTTCACTTTTTACTTTTACCACATTTCAAATAATTAACACTTAAAAAAATATATATCATTTCGTGTCATTACAATTATTGATCAACAAAAATAAATAAAATAAAAAAAATGTTTACAAATATTATTGAGAAAGCGAATTTGATAATATTTGCATTCTTTTATTATTTTTTTTTCTGTCGTGACAAATGCCTAAAATGCCTGTATTAGAACAGCACCTTTTAAATCGAAGCAACACAGTTGCTAATACTTTTTTCTATATCTACGATATCGCTCTTCCTCAGTCTGTCTACGTAATTGTTCGATTAATTCCCGTGGCACATGCCAGAGTCGATTGATGTTGTTGAGTAAGGCCTCGGTTACCTGACAACATACTGCAGCCATGTTTACCTGCGCAGTCAAGTCGGTTCGATCGCGTGGATAGATGTACCGTGGTGGAAAGAGGGACGGTGCGACAATCATCGCAACATTATGAATTGACATTTTGTTCGAACTCTGATTGTCAATCACTAACTTAAAAAATGTCAACAAAGCCTTCAACGTTGCTCGATGTTCAACAGGTAATAACAGCACCAATAAGTTCAATGCGTGAGCTAATTCCGAAGGATTTTTCACACCTAAAACAAAAAAAATTATATTCTTTTAAATTATTTTATTTCTTTTAAATAATGATATAAAAAATAGAAATAAAAGGAAAGGATAAACATTTCAAGTTTTTAATAGTTGAGTTCATCTTAATTAAAACTGATTAACTTAAAATGAACTTAAACTTGAACTAAAATTAGCAAGATTAGATATCAAGTTTTTAATGAATTGTAATTAAATTAAGATATATTCATTGATTTTCATTATAATTTTTATCAAAATATGTTGTAAAACATCTTTTTTGATATTTTTTATAAACTAAAACGGTATTTTTTAAAATATTTATTTGAAAATTTAATATTTGTAACTTATTATCAGCATAGAATCTGCATTAAGTTGTACAATTATATCATATTCTGGTCATTAGAAAAATGTTAATGATTTATAGCAACCAGTGTGCACCAAATGCGATAATTATTCATACAAGAATGTGTTTTACCTTTTCATATACGATTTTTTTAGTGTTTCAACATATCAATTTTGACATAAATGTCAATGTTATAAATTTATATATTATTAGTCATAAAAATGAAATATATAACATTATACATATATATTATTAGATATTTCACTTTGTAATTTACTCCTACAATTTACTATTTATTCATGTTCAATCAAGTTTCTAATTAGTGATATAAATTTGCTAATCAATAAATACTTTCAAAGCAAAAGTACTAAACTGAAATTAATGACAAAAAAGGCATGTGTAACTTTTTTGTTATAATACAATTTCTGGATTATTTTAACCAAGTCTAATTAAGACACATATTATAATTGCGTTAAAACTTGTTTGGTTGGATAAAAAAAAACAAGAATAGAAGCAAATTCTTCTGTTAATAAATATAATTTTAAAAATTAATTATTTTTACAAATTTTTAATAATCTAAGGTAAGTATTAAAATCATATTTTTTTATTAACACTTATTACTTTTGCTTGAAAATAGTCGTTTCCGTATATTTTTGTTTCTGTTATATAAGCAAATTTCACTTTCGCGTAATATATACACAAATACATTTTGCTTACATATTTAATTTTTTTGATTTAAGTACTGTCTTTTATTCTTGTATAAATACTATTTTATGATTCTCGTGAACATTTGTAAGTAAAATATAGCAAATTTTAAAAGAAATTAAAATGATTTTAAATTAAATGTTTTAAGATTAAATTATAATATAATAAAAACTGCAAATAGTATTTATGAAGTATATTAAAAGCTGCGGTTAGAAAGTTAATAAACTTGAAGTAATTAATAAAAATATAATGCAATCATATACTAATATTTGTTCAGTGTTATGATGAGTAATTTAAATTAAAATTATAATTAAATTACTTCTTACCATGCGTTTGATAAAACGCATCAATAAGTTCAACAGTAAGTAGTGGCTGAGGTAAATCTCGGAGAAGTTTTTTCAAAACCACTGATAAGTCATGACAAGGAGTTCTTTTGAATAATTTGTCCATTTCTTGAGGTTTACAATAAAAATCATTCTCCAATTCTGAACATAACGTTTCAACCTGAAAAAAGATCATCAACCACATTAATATTCAAATGAAAAAACATTCAAAAGCAAAAGTTAAATGTAATTAAATTATTTTACCTTTTGTTTATGTCCACCTACACGTAATATTCCCTCTTCTTTAACTCCTCGTACTGTTAATTCATCCAAAATTTTTTGAAACACTAATGGGATATTACTTTCTTCACTTGACAACTGATTATCACGTAACAAAAGTGTTGACAATGAAACGCCAAATAAATTTCCAGCTAAAATTGCACAATTATATTTTAATTTATATAAAGTAGTAAGTAAAATAACTCATACATTTTATAACTCAAATAATAATTTACCTTTTCGTCGACGTTTATTAGGTTTTCTCCGTACCAGCGGTAGATTGTACTTATCAAAAACGGCCGTAAGTTCAAGCCAAAGTAACGGCTGTAATCTTGTAAGATCGCGCTGTGAGAGCATCTCAATACCCCGATCGGAAAATTCATCTTCGTTCAATGTAAGTACATCATTTGTCGGCCACATTTGCGTATTCGTTTCATTAGCTCGACACATTTCTTCAAAACTCAAATGACCATGCGACGACGTACGATTTAAGGGCCTCGTAATTATATTATCATCTGTTGGTCTAGACAAACCGTAAATATTGCTGTGACTACGGGTCACTGATGCATGACTTCCAGAATTTCTCCTATTTAAGTAAAATGTAAAACAAGGCATTAATTTAAACGATTAGTGCATTTTTCATGATAATTAAAATGTTATGCTTGACATATAATACCTTAAAGTTGGTTCTTTAGATATAATCTTTTGAGCGGAATCTGAATCAACTTTTATATCTTCACTTGGAAGATTATCACTTCTGTGTTGAAGTATTGGACGCGATACAATAGTACCTAATCTCTGATATGCAGTTAACTCAATTCCTTCTGTAAAAATAAAAATATAATATTTAAAATAAGTCACTTGACCAATATTGTTTTATATAATAACGTGATATTATTATATATAAATATAATTACCACTGTCGCTAGCAACATCTCCTCGTTGAGACCAATGTCCCGATCTTCGAAATATTTCTTGAAATGCTGAGTGATGATGGTGATGTGCGTGGCCCACTGGTACATTGGGGATACGACGAACTGCGTCTTTACCATCATTTATGTTTCGGTGGAATATAGACACAAAACTTGGCACGTTGTCGCTAAAATTAAAAATATTCGCAATAATGTCGTTAGTTTCGTTTTATCCTAAAAATACCAAGTAAAATCTATACGAAAATATACAAAATTCAAGCATCATTTAAATGTACTATTTTTATTCTTATTTTTGAGTCTATAATTGAAAACTTAGAGATTGTTGACTTTATCGTTTTCATTCAACTACAAAGAGTATTTAATAAATAAGGAGCTATGTATAAAAAAATGTTTGCATATTCTCACTTTCTACCTTCGTCTATCTTAGTCAAAATTATTTTAATTTTTTTTCCTCGTCTGTTTTGTAGACGTCTTTTATGGATGATCCATAAGTAAATTACTTAAATAATTTTGTCTGGTTTAATATTAAATTAAATAACAACATTATTTTATACTTTTATAATTTGTATTTTATTTGTGATTTGACAATATATGAAATGATATATGTTATGAATATTGTATTTTAATTTGTATAATAAAAATTAATTACCTTTCAGAATGATGAGTTTCAGAATGTGTGTCGATAACAGTTACAGACGGTGGAGATGGTGGACTCGCACTGTCAGGAGTCTCCCCAGATATGGAATCTAAAGAATCTGGCGTCGCACTGCGAGACCTGGTTCCTGTACTGGAAATCTGTAAGTAATGTTCAATTTATGTTAAAATGTCTTAAAATAGTTATGAAAAAATAGAAATCATTAAAATTAATGATTATGAAAAACAACAAGTACGAAAACAAAAATCACGAAAACAATAAAATAATAAATGAATGTTATTTTCTATTGTAATTTTTTACAATATCGTTAATGAACTGAGATCTATAATTAGAATGTTAATTAGCAAATAATACGTTTAAGGTAATAAATAATTATATTGCTTATTTAATGCATTCAATTAATTTTCGTCAATTTATTTTACTATCTAATGCTATTAAAAGTAACTTAGGAAGACAAATTGCTTTAAAATAATAATAAATAAGTAATATGAAAACCATCAGAGTAAAACGCAGAAATACGTAAAAATGAATAAATAAATAAAAGTAAGAGAATTTGCAAGAGTAATCTTTCAAATTCTTCAAGTTTCTTAAAATGTCATTGTTGATATTTGTCTTCATAACTCAAACAAAGATTATCTGTATTAATAGTAAAGACTAAGAAAATCTAAATTTCGTCTGTATTTAAATTGTCTATCGATTTCCAAATGCAAAAATGTAAAAAAAATAAATTATACAAACTGATAAGTTGACATTTATAATCAAACATACTAATTCCATTGGACACAATTTAACTATTACAATAGAATGACAATGTTTAATTTACATCGCTAATTTCATTCAAATCAATTCAAATGTCATAAATTTCCCGAACTGAGAAGTGTCTATCTCACATATTTCTCTCGTGATAAATTCGAAACAAAAACTCAAAAACTTGCTTACAGGCTAGCGTTTTTTTATCAGCCTTCAATTTGGACGATGGACCACACGTAAAACAACAAACAAAAATGAAAAAAAAAAGAAGATTCATTACCGTTTGTCTGCGTTTATTTGAGCGCTTTAAAAGTAACACTCTAAATAGTCGATCTAATCTGTCTTTTCGACTTTTTCGACTCACTTCGGCGTCTTTGAATACGTTTCTAATGTCGGGTTTGCGGGCTCGTTGTCGCTGATTGAAGCGCTGTTTGACGGTATGATTGAGCGATCGCACACGACGCTTTACTGCCTCAGCTTGGGCGCGCGACAGAGGTCTCAACACGGCACCCAGTTCCTCCGGCTGCACTTCCCGGCCCGCTTTCCATGCTTCCGTTAACTCGCCAAGTCCAGCCGCACGCAACCATTCGGCTTCCTCCTCGCCTTCTGTGTAATCGCATTCTTTCATGTACTTTCCTCCATCATTATGAATAACCAACAACTTTAATATCGCGTAAAACAATTTTGCCATCCTTTTATTGTCACTTTTGTTTAACAAATATCATTTAAATTAACAATATTAACTGCATCCCATAAGTTTCCAACATTTACTCTCACTTTGTTCATAAAAATTGTTTTCACATTTGATTAAATTAATATTGAAAAGAAGAAGCTTCATTTCAAATTCACTGTAAGACAACTACTTTGCAACACAGTTTGCCCAAATTTGACAATGAATTTCAATATTAATAGCATTTCTAATTTTGATTTAATATCAAGAATAAATGTACTTGAATAATAGATTACACAAAACGAACAAAGTTCAAAGCTAGTTCTCCCATTGAATAAATTAATACTACGTCTTTTTTCGATGTTCTTTCGTTTAACTCTATTATTAGACCATTTGAATTTCCAGAGAATTGAAGAATCGGTAATATATATAAATTTGGACATATTTATTACGAGTTTGACAAATTGTAATCTTATCATGCGATAAAGTGTTGATAAATGAAAAGAAAAATGTATGTATGTATGATTATGAATAATTTCATTGAACCCAATTATACAATTGATTACCTTTTCGGCATTGTTTATTGATTACATACCGTCGTAACTACGTGGGCTGCATTCCTCGTCGAGATAATCGTCGAGGGTCTTGGTTTCCTCCATCACTTTCTGATAAATTTCCCAACACTCGTGCGGATTTGTCGCGCTGCTACCGAAGTGCGAATGTTGTCCTCGCTCCATCTTGATAACAATTTTTGGACTTTTCGCGCCAATCAGTTTATATTTTGCGCACAAAAATTGACGCGCCGACTTATCGTCTGAAATATTCATAAAATAATGTATTAATTAAAATGAATGTTCAATTGTATAACATTAAAATGATATAAAATGCATTTCATTTAGATGTTAATAACATTATGCAAATTTATAATTGATTGTTTATAAAAACTGTTACAACTTTATATCATTTGAAGCAAGCAACTCTTTAATCAAACAGGATTAATATAGCAAGAGTTTATTATCCGACAATTTTATGACCGATTTCTCGTCACTTTTGTTAAAGACGTTAATTATTAAGAGATCAATTACACTGTAATAATACCCTTTAAGCATCTTTCGTACCTTTCATGTTATAATGCGATTTCTAAATAATGAGCTCCGTCAATTTAGAGCAAATTAACATTTTTTATGAAATTACAGTGAAACTTGTGAAGTCTTTTGCATTAGAAATTAGAATAAACTTTTCAATTTGTCGAACACTATTTTTTCACTTTTCTATACAAATCGAACTATCTTTACTGATCAATCGATATTTGAAAATAAAATTTTATTGCAAAGTTGTGTAATTAATATCATATAATAAATTACGTAGTTTTAATATTACTTATAAAACTCGATTATAAAATATCTTATCTAACAATAGAAAGATATAATATACATAAATATCTGTATACACCTTAAAATTATTCAAATATCTTGATTTATTATTATTAGTCAACCTAAAGGTAACACTTTTTTATGACATTTTTTTAAATTTATCTACTTATAATGTACTTTTTTTTTATTTTACATTTTTTGCTTATGTTTCGCACTTAATGTGATACTTTATTTGTAATTTAAAATCTCAATATTTAAACAACCTTTTTCCTTCTGTTGATTGAAAGATCAGCTTAATAGCATTGAATCAGATGTTTAAATGGCTTGACCAAAACAATGCGATTTTAAATGTAAAGAGCAAGTGAAAGAATTAATTCATTATTACCCAAAGAGTGCTCCGAAAGTGTTAAAAAATATATTTAAACAAACAAAATTGTATAAGATAAAGTATTCGAGAAATTGAACAATTGTTCGACAAATGTTCGATCTATTATTTATTGATAATTAAACATGAAATATTAAAAAATGGTTTCTTGAGATAAAACACTTAAAAATGGAAACATGTTGTTTAGATTAATTTAAATGATCAATAATGTCAATAAAGAACAATTAAACAGGATGTAAACAAAGTGTTAATTTAAGAAAAGACGAAAAAAGTGAAAATGCGAATAAGAACAGTTTATTACACGAACTTGATAAAACAATCGACATTTGCTCCATTTAATCTCGCACGACAAAGCATCGGCAACCTTCGCATAAAAGAACTGCGCCTGATTCCTTACGAATCACAACATCTTTATTCACACTCGACGACTTTGCAATGTTGCACATTTCGCAATCCATTCTATAGACACACATTTATAGAAGAATCACTTGTTACGTAATCGCGCACCTTAACAAAAAGGTGTAAACGCAATTAGCATTTCACGTGCACAAACATACACGCGCACATGTATATACATACACCAAAACATATATATATATATATATATATATATAAACATTTGTATATATATTCGCATCTTTTCCATTCACAAGCTGAGCGCACAGCGTGTGTTCTCGCACAAATTTTGCAGAATTAGAAAAACAACAAGATTAGTTAAGAATGAAAACTAAACAGAAAGAAAGGAAAAATTAATAACTTAAATGATTTATTATTTTATTAAAAATTAAATAAATTTATCAATTAAAAGAAAAGATTAAAAGATGCACTTTTGTATTATAAATTATTTATAATGTATTTCCAAACTAAATATATAAGTTGTATGATAAATTGCATAGTTAAATGACTTATTATTTGCGTTTGAACATTTTTGAAATTGTTTTATATATATATATATCTGATTGTGCGAAAAAGATAGTTGTGCAATCAAGAGAGAAGCCTCGGGAAGTACCTTCAAATATTCGGTGAGATCACGTCACCGTGAGCGGTCGTTGCGAAACATAACCTCCCTTCACGAATTCCAGCGCGGATGAATGAAGAATGAATATTTACGAGGCGGTTTCATCAATGACAGGACTTGTATCTGCACGATACTCACCGAACGAGATTTTTTAAATGACAAAAAACGAGATGAAAAAAAAGAAGCTATCAAGCCAATAACAATGAAAAAAAATTAAAAAGAAAGATAATTATTTGTTGTATAACAAATAACAATAAACAAAGAAATGTAATATAAACAAAATTGCACGACAAAATGATTAAACTCTGTGAAACTCTTTCGTTGAAAAAGTAACGGCACTGTTTTATGTGGCTCGCGCGCGCATAGTTTTGATCGAGGTTAACGGCGCGTTAGCATTCATAATATGTATCCCGAACAGCGCCCACGGAATATCCGATGCACGGCAGCAGCGTCGTCGCGAGCCGCGACATTGTCTCTCGTTTTTTTTTTTTTTATTGTTGTTGTTATGTTTTGCGCGGAGGACAAAATTGGCTGCCGCCGCGCCGCCAAACTCCCAAGCAGCCCTGAAGCAGCCCAACAAAAATGTTGCGCGAATCGCCCAATGTGTTTGTTGCGCGCGATTCAAAGTGCCTTTAGGCAACGTTCTGAGAGAGAGACCTGTTGCTCGGCGAATAAACGTCGGCGGCGCGCCGATCGGCACCTGCCACGCGCGACGATACTGTCAAAGTGTCAACGGACAGGAGATAACTCCCGATCACTACGTCACTTTCCCAAATGCCTTTGTAAGCCGTGTTTTCATGAACATCTCTTGAAAGAAAAAGAGGGAGACAATTCAACAAGAGAAAGACAAGTCAAAAGTGACCGGATGGAAGGGAATTTGTCGAGAGAGAAAATGAGAAAAAAGTACAGGGTCAAGTTTTGTCTGAAGGATTAGAAGAATGTTATATGTTGTGGGATTGTTCGAGTTTATTGTTAAATTGGAAGGAAAAAACGTATGAATAAGTTTTCTTTTTGTTTTCTTCATTTTTTGTATGACTATTATTGAGAATTGATGGTTATTTTATTAGTATTTTGTTGATTTAGTGGTATATGATTTTATGTTTGAGGAAAAAGTGGGAGTTTTGTTTTCATTTGACCTTGAAGGTTTAGAAGTAAAGTTTGATTGTTAAGATTATTGTAGATTAAGTCATTTTTGCACATTGTTGGTGAGAATTGCAAAAAACATTAATTTACATTTGTTGACATAATGGAAAGTCATATAAACAAACGAGAAAAAGTCGGAAGGAAACGCGCCTTCTTAGGATGATTGAGTTATGTCAGTCTACTTTTTTTTAGAAATTTAGAAACAAAGTAATTATATTGTTTCTCTAATGTGTATAATTTTACAATGTTAACGCCACTATTTAATCTATCATAAATAAGTGATGATGTAAAGTATTATAATTAAGAACTATATTTTCATTCGTTTTTATATTATATATATAATTTTCATACTTTTTTCAGGTCATTGTGTGGATGAATTAATGGAATCTTTTAAGGATCATCAGAAAAGTAAGCGGATTGCTTTTTCAATTGCAAGAAAAAATATTAAGAGACATTAATGTTCACTTATATTTCTATAGATAAATAATAATTACTTCTACAATATTAAGTTACTATTATTATTGACAACATTTGGTCAAAATAATCCTTCGAAATAATATTTTTGCAGTTCAGGGGACATCCCAGTGAAAAATGATGAAAAATTGCAAAAAAATGAAACAAAATTATTGCCTATTTTAATACTTCAAAGTATCCCCTTTCATATGAAAAACTTGGTTTTTGAAAATTATAAACATTGAGTTCTTAAAGTTTTTGGCGGAGCGCAAAAACCTTAAAAGCCCGCAAGTAAAACTTTAAACGTGATTATCTCAGATATTTGTTTTTTTGATTTTTCTGTCTTTAAAATGTTCCTGGTACCACAATTTTTGTCCGATTTCCGTTTTCTTTTTTTCAATATAAAGAAAGAATATATAAAATTCGTTCAGAGAGATTTTTTGATTTTTCAATTAAAATAAATATTATGAACCAGAAAATATACTATGAATCAACAGAAACACCGATTTTTTCGCTTTTTGAGCTATTTGACAGGAAAATGGGGATATATTTTTTTTCGTACATTATATCAGAAATCTGTCTGACAGATTTATGCTGCACATATATACCTACAATTTAAACTTAAAAAAAGCAAATCGATAGAAAAATTGTGGTACTAGGAGCTTTTTAAAAATAGCCCTTTTTCGATAGTTATTAACAATTAAACAAAAAATGATAACAATTTTTTATATTTTGTTCATCATTCTTTAATATATAATCCTTAAGGATGAAAATACAGAAAGATTCATTTCAATTCATTCATTTTTATAGATTTTAGCCATTTCACTGGGATGTCCCCTTCAGCAGAAATCCATAGTTCAAACCAAATTTAACCAGTTTTTTGAATATTACATTATTTGATATGAAGTAAGTTTACATTATAATTATCAATAAATCATTTTTAATTAAGTGGTTAAAAGTAATGTCTAATTGCACGTAGGCATTCTAGCAGCTCTAATCAATCATCTACATATTAATATCATATATATACATAATAAAGATTTACGTCAATCATGAAAGTTATGGATACTTTGATTTGAGTGATAATATCTTTTTTCTTATCAGATGAATTATTTTTTAATACAAAGAAAACAGGAATATAATTCAGATACGCATTTTCAAAGTTATTATTTATACTGAAAAAATATTTATATATACGCTAATATTTGTTTAATTATAATTAAATTTATATTATATTAAAAAAATAATTTCATTTTTTTAATTGTATCATTTCTATATTTTATTATAAAAAATTGTCTGACTTCTTATCTTTAATAAGTTTCTTGAGGGTTTCTTGATTATGATTTATCGATAGTGTCATACTTATACAGTTTTCTACCTTGCCAACCATATTTTTAAACATCTAATTGATAAATTTAATTCTAGACATTACACATTACCATCTGTTGAAATAATATTTTACATATATTATTTAAAGTTTTGTTAATTTTAAACATTCATAAACTCAGTTATTATTTTCAAGTTTATCAATCAAAGAATAAAAGTTTACTTTAAAATATTAAAAAACATTTACTGTTGTAAAATTGTTATTTTTTGATAATATAAAATTAAAAAATTAATTAAAAAATGTAAACAATTTGAATGAATAATGAATTGTAAAAAGGATACATTCCTCTTATATAAACTGAATTCGCAAAGTAAATTCTTCGCTCGCTTTAATTTTAATTTATTACATCAAATACTATATACATGTCAGTACGGAATTTTTTCTTTAACTTCCGACTTTCTAATTTGAGTCATATTTCCATTCTCTTCTATTATTATATCCTTATAAAAAGTAACCTTCTTCAGATTCATTCATTCATATATTTGCCGAGTATTTATCCGTTTCAAAAATTCATCCTTGTTTAAACAAATAAATTGAATTTCAACTTTAAATTAGTTTGAATATTTATTATGAAATTTTAACATTCAGCGAATGCTATAATAAACATTTTTTGCATAATAATGAAAGTATACTTAATTTATAAAAAAATCTTATTTAATTTCATTAAATTACATACATTATCATTTTTGTTATAACATATATATGCAATATATTAAGATAAAGAAGCATAAGCAGTTTAAATTGCAAGAAGTTATCTAATATAAATAAATTTTTTAATGTAAAACTATCCGAATACATTTAAGCTTTTGAACAAACAAGATAAATCTTAAATTACAAGTATTAGATTACATAAGATGGATATTTTTTAATAACTGTGTATATCTCATCATTTTTCCACTTAATTTGTCCAATTATCAGAAATTTTCTGTCAAAATATTTTTTTAATTAGTAATTGAATGTTAAATTATTATAATTCGAAAACGATCCTCAATTTTTTCTCATTTCATAAGCTTTTATTAGACATGTAATAAATATATATTAAACGCATTTTTTTTTATTTTCTAAAATGCAGTTTTATTTTTGTCATTTCCGATCACATTCCGATAATCAATGCATTTACCTAATTACTGTTTTATTACTACAATTTGTTAACATGACTTTGATTATGTTTTGAATAACTTTGTAACAACTTTTGAAATTTCATAATTAAACTAATTTTTGGTTATTTATATTATTACATTAATTTAACATATCTTATGTCTTCAAAAGTGCATATAATGTTTTGAACTTGAAAAATAACCAATGATTATTTCATGAAATTCGTACAAACACGTTTTATATTTACATTTCTCAAATGCGTTATTTCCTGTGTAGAAATATGAATGCTAAAATCACTTTATATCTGTTTTGATTCATTATCCTGAAAATCTTTAAAGACACAGAATCGAATTTCATATGAAAATGAGTACTTCAGATTTCATGTTTAACAGTTGTTTTTATATTACATTAGTTGTTAAACTCTCATGAATATTTTCAAGCATTAAAGTATAAACAAATTGTAAAAATGATGATTCGAATTAAATTGCTGTAATGTGATGACTTTCCGCAGTACATTCGTTTTGATTCAGATCATCAATCATAAAACTTTCATCAGTTAATACGATTATAGTATAGTACATTTAACTCAAAAGGTACCATATAGTATATCAAATTCAAAACGCAGTTACTCATCGCATTTCAAACGAATGTACCTTTCATTTTATTATTTTACATATATTTCATTTCATTCAATAAAAAAAAACAATATAACAATAAAAAAATTTGATGTATAATCAATTGATTATACATACAAATTTAATTGAATATTTTTGGAACTTCTTAACGTGACAATATTATCAACTAAAAATTGTTGAAATAACTTTAGTATTATTTCAACTTTTAATATTGCAAAACATATTTAGAGAATATCATTAGTACGGTATGTCTAATCAAATTCCAATTGTGTCTTTGTTATTGTCAGCGTAAATTCTGATCAGAGAAAATTTGAATGCAATTTATTATAATTGAAATATCAATTACATTTTTAAACTACTTTTGTTTCACTGCAAATATACAATTTGCAAATGTTCAGTTTTTCCTTTTCATCATCAAAGATTAATATAAAAAAAGGATTTTCAGTACTTCATCATCCAATTTTAAAACTTAATCCTTAATATTGTTAATTCAATGTTCTAATGTTATCAGTTCCATTCCCATAGTTCTAACAAAGTGATCACCATCCCTTCTAATCATCTACTGCATATCCCCTTCTCTTTTCCAAACATCCAGTGGAATTGTGATACAGCTTGCCATATGAATTTGCACTATCAAGCTTTCCTCCTGTCACTTGTACAAGCAGAGTCACATATCGGCGTGGGCGCGAATCAGACCAATTGCACCTTCTGATTTGCCCCGTAAAGGTGTCTATATCCTAGTGTCTCGCAATGCCGTACAGTTGGCAATTGTCCGTTGAAAGACTAAAACCCTAGACCTGGTTGCGCGACCGCATCCGAAGTATAATTCGGGGGAGGGGACGCGAGGTGGGGCGCTCGGGGTATCGTTCGCCGGCGGCGAGCTCACGAGCAAACCGTGTGTGTCACAGACTCGTGGCAGAGGGGTCAGCAGTGCGAGGGAAAGAAGAAGTCGAAACGAGAGCCAGACGTACAGTAGTAGTTTTCAGGGCTCGGCGGGTACGTTTCACCTCTCGTCTTTCTCTTTCTCTCACTCTTGTTTCGCATTTTTCTTTTTCTCTTTTTTTTTTGTTCTTCATTTAAATGTTGTTTCTCTGTCTTTCACACAAGAGTCGTGTACAATTTGACGGCGTACACGGACACGGACTCTCTCGCACGATCCGGTCGCCTTAAGTCCTGGGTAGAAAACACAAACAGACACCCAAAGCAGGCACGACAGTTTCGTGGAGAGTCGCGAAGTAGTTTGTGTGTGTCGCAGTCGTCAAAGTATAACTGTTTTAAAAGGCGGTCTGCAATTTGTTTGTTCGAAGGGACGAGTTGGTGACGCGCGATGATGAACGACATGGAGGCCTACGGGGACGGATATATGGAGCCCGAGGAGGAGTGGGAGAGGGAGGGTCTGTTGGACCCTGCCTGGGAAAAGCAGCAAAAAAAAGTGAGTGTTGTTTTTCGCATCGCACCAACAAGAGAGACAGAGAAAGAGTGAAGGCAAAGACAAAGAGACAAACAGGATGGCAAAGTGGTTGACTGGGTTGGCGTTTGTTTACAACCTTCGCTGGACGTCATCATTGATCGCGATGTTTCAAACACAACAATGCAACTTGAATGCTAAAAAGATTGAGAGAGCATCTGAAATGAGTGTTGCTTCGTTTTTTGGAAGCTTATGTAATCAGGACATGCGAGTGGAGAAAGAAGAAAAGAAGACGAACGACAAGTTTTCGTGAGCGTGCATTGTCCGAACAAAATTTTGCGCAATTGTCCCTCCCGGTATACCTTTCACCGTGTCAGCGATAAGCAAGACATAAAGGTCAACACAAAGCCACGGGGAAGTGTAACTACGGACAATTAGCCGAAGCGATTAAACGGCCAATGCACGAGCGGCCGATCGATAACACTCGGTTGTCTTGCGATTAGCTCTTTTCTCCCTTTTCCATTTCACTCTTTCTCTCTCTTTCTTTCTTTCTCCTTGTGTATCTTTTGCCTCTCTATCTCTCTCTCTCTCTTTTGCTCTCTCTATCTTTCTCTTTTGCGATTTTTGTTTTGGCTTTAAACGTAACAGCTTATAAAGTGCTGAAGATTTTTGAGAAAAACCAACTAAAACTGTTTACAAATGCCATCCTGCAATGACGCCTCGCGAAACCTATTTATAACGGTGGATATTGGTTTGGGACAAGCTAAACGAATGATCAATTGGTGATGAATGTTCAAATCCAGACGACTTTTTAAGACTTTTTGTTGAAACTCAACTCTCTGGGGATGATAAATGCAAGCTGAGCAGGGCATTTTGATTATTGAGATTGAGTGAGCATTTTGCAAATGAGTCATGTGTCGATTATTTTTGTCATAAAAAATATGTCAAAAATGAAAGAAACAAAAATTTTGTCGGGAACCTTGAGCCGCTGCCAATAATTGGGAAAACTTTTCAACCTCTTCGTGTACTTGAAGTCGTCCTACTTCACGTTTCGTACGCGACGTGAAGCCGCATTAAGTAGAGTTTCCCGGGAATAGCGCCGCGAATGCATGTCAATGCTAAAACCGAAACTCACGAAATTTTTCAGCGCACTTTAAGTCGGGCGCTGAAATGGCAACCAAATGGCATTGGCAGTGATGAATTTTCAGGGCATACTTCAGGGCCAAAGGTCGCGGACAGAATATGCCAAATTTTAAAGGCAAAAGACAAACCAAATTCAAACGATCTTTAAACTTATCTTCATTTGACATAAGTGGATTTACGGGGTCAAGAACATCGAAGGTTACTCATGACATTACTGAGCAAATTCAGGGATTTGAGTTGACACAAATTGAGGGATGGGTTGATGCAATTAAGAGCAAAATTATGTTAATTTTTTTTTACTTTGAATTTTGACAAATGTAATAAGAATTTAGTTGAAGATTAAACGAGATTTAACTGAAAATACATTAAATGAGAGTTCTTGGATGACAAACTAGATGAAAATTGATTAGGTTTCGGGGAATAGCATTTATAATAAAATATGTTGCAATACTTTGTTGTAACATTGTTTGTTTAGTTAACTGATTTGAAACTTAACGGTAAATGTACAGTTTTATTTTCAACTAACTGATGGACTGTTGTTTAATGATGATATAATAAATGTCAATGTCTGTCAGAGGCACAATATTGATGCAGAAAAGATCGAGACAACATTATATCAAAATGTTGGTAGAGTACTAAATTAAATGAAATAAGTAATTTTCTTTTTAATTTTATATTTTTACACATTTCTTTTTAACTTTTGTCGAAAATAATTACTATTTCGTGTTTTTAAATTAGTAAGTTACTTAATTTTCTATATGATTTTAATTTAAAAATAATTTTAAAAACATATATAAAGTAGATATTAATTATTGTCGATCAGTTTATCTCATATAAATATTGAAACATCTGCTAATATATTTAAAACGTTGAAAGGAAAATATAATATTTAAAGTATATGTTATCATTTACAACTTCATTGTTTTTAATGATTTCATAATGCAATTCAAACACAAATACATTTTTAAATAATATTTTACACAAAATTGTTTAAAATAATATTTTACTTTATCACATTTAGTTTCAGAAATTTTGTTTCAGTTTAAAGAAAAACATGATTTAGTATTATATGAATATATCCATAGATCAATAAATTTCATTGCAATAATTAACTTTAGACCTTGCGTTATCGAGCTAGTTTATATCTTCTCTGAAAATATCATAATTAAGAATCATATAAGTTTTACTGTTCTTAAAATAATTTTTTTAGATTGTGAAAAACACTTCAAATTGATTTATGGGATATTTTCGAAAGACAGTTGAATAAACAAAAATTGTCATAGATACAGTTTACATAATATTTCGGCTCTTTAAAAATTATTTATATATACGTTTTTTCGTAATTTCAAAATACGTCAAGAGTTAATCTTGATTGAACATAAAAATTAAAATGAAATTAAATGAAAATTAGTGACAATCATTAAAGAATATGTTATTTTTTTCATTCAAATTATGCATTCAAGGTATATTTAATAAATTAAACTAATGATGCCGATTTCTTTTTTAAATTCTTTTTTAATTTCATTATTTTATATAAAATATTAATCATTAATCTGATTTCAATTCATTTTGTTGAAAGAGCAATTAAAACATATCAATTAAATATGAGCATTAACTTACAAAAACAACTTTGTTTTCGTTAATAATTTTACTAAAAAAATGTTTATCAAAAAAGAAATGACAGAAATCATTAAAGATGAACCAAATTAATACATATTTCGAACATAATATCATTTATTTGATAATCTATAACAATTATATAAAGTGAAAGTTCTTCAACAGATATTATTACTGTTTAATTCAATATCATTTTCATTTATCTATAAAATTAATGCAATTTGATACGAAATGACAATTATTACAAAATTGTATCTTCAAATTCAAAGGAAAATGTTAAATAAAATAATCATTGGATTTTCATATCAAAAATCATATCTCATTTAATATCCAAACTTAATGATAAATTGATAATATAAGAGACAATTTTCTCGTTTATATGTACACTTAATTGCCCAACTTATTACATACACGTGATCGCATAAACGTAATTGCATATATTGTTTGTATTATTTTTAAGATGGAAAAAGAATTTCATTGAATCATCAAAATGTATTCATAACTTGTCTGTTGAAATGTTATATTTGGACTGAATGATTCAAGTTAGTTATTATTGTTAGACACGAGATATGTATTTATTTATTTGTCACTTATGTTTGTTGTTCTATGTTGAAAGATGGACTAGTAAATGTCGTAAAAAAATGTAAAAAAAACCAACTATTACAAAAAATTAAAATAATTCAAAAATACTTGTCATATTTATTAAAATACATTTGCTTTTATCTTTTTATTTTAATTTTTTTGTTTCACTGCTTTTTCAAATGACTTTGGTATGCAACAAATATACACTGCACAAGTAAAACATGCTTTAAATCAGACAGGTTGCTCGAATTTGTGACTCATCACAATGGGTAATACCGCAATGAATACATAGAAAGTTAATGCAATTATGACTCATAATTAAGGAAATTGAACTTAATCGATGGTTTGCAGAAATACTCTTGTGATAATTTTTAAGTATTTCAGCTATGTCAAAAATATTTATCTTTTATATATCATATTAAATAAAATATAATACCGAAGAATTTACTGTAATTGAAAAACAATTACTATTTGTATAACAAAAATTTTATCGTACATTTTTATTATCACAAAATATTAATCTTTTATAATTCGATACATTTATTATTTCAAAATCAATTAAAAAAAACTTAATGATATTTTAATTCCGGTTTAACTCGATCGAAGATCAGTCAAAGAATAACAAAGAAGTTAAATTGAAGTATAAATATAAATAAAGTAAAATAATCGGCTGGTATTATAATACAAATTAATCGAATTACAAGATGACGTATAATTAATTAAAGTGACTAGAAATAATTTGAAATCATACAAGAATGCGTGACGAGTATACACACGTGACGTAATTAAGCAACGTTACATGAATCGCGCGCATTTACGTATACAATTTTTGGTATTTTCGTATTGTAAAGATCGTTAACCTCGGCAAATTTTCGGCTTCGCGCCAATCTTCGCCATTTCCTTACAACGGTATATCAGCAGACTAATCTAGTCACTTGTTTTGACGTGGAGAATTAAATTAATTATGCTTTGTCGGTTCTATATAAAATAAGAAAAAAAATTAAAGGAAAAAAGAAAATAATTTTATTTAATGTTTTATTGGCAATATAAAATTATAGGATTTACGAAAATTTTTATTTCAATAAAATTATATATTAATGCTTGGGTTAAATTACTTTTAGTTTTATTGAAAAATTTACTTTATGTTTATATTTAATTTATATTTATATTTAATTTATGTATTTTTGATGGATACAAATGATTAATAAACAATTAAATATTTGACATTGAAATGTTCGAATTTGTTGGCATAGCAAACATTATGTAAAATTGTTTGTAAGTCTGAGTTGGAAATAATTGCCAGTATATCAGTCGATGATAGTTTTAAGATATATGGGATCAGGAAATCTGCCTCACGCGTGTACGTTCGAGTTTAAGAATAGGCAGAAAATGTGTATACATACATATATACAAAATCATAAAAACGTTACAACACCTTGTGTCGGATTTTAAATATTGTTTCACGTAAATTGTGTCACTTTAATTTACATTAACAAAATAGTATTTTTAAAGAATGTCAAAAGAAAAAAAAAGGAAATTGAAATTAAAAGTAAAGTTAGATAGATTAAATGATTGATTAAATGCAATTTTTTTAATAAACAATTGTGAACACGATAAATTATACTTTTATTTTACCGCAGATGACTTTTATAAATGATGAATAATGATTTTCAATTAAAGTTAAACATATTTAGCATTATGAATGAATAAGACGGTATTATGGCTAAAAATACATAAAATCTATAAACACAAAATATAAAAATATTTCTCACATTCCGAGATAAGAAATAGCTTAATATTTCTAGCATGGGGTAGTTCTTTGGATAGACATTGCGTCACGAACCAAGTCTAAAAGCATTTTAGCTTACAAAAATACCGAACACGTCTTTGCGTTAGTCCATTATAAACAAACTTGAAATACGTTTCAATAAATAATGTACAAATTAGGAACATAGACGGCTTATTAATTCGCACACTTATCCTGTTTCATTGATATTAATATCTTTTCATTTGTTATACATGCATTTCAAAAATACATCCACACTTCCTCCGTATTTAACGATGATAAATCAAGTTACACAAATTGGCCATATCAAAACCCTATTTATCATACGATTTAATCATTTTTCAAGTCTATTTTTGTTTTGACAAAAGAGTTCTTGTCTCTTTCAGAATATCGAAACATTTTTGAAATGAAAATTGGTTGCGGAAATGATTAGTCATTGGAGTAATATAGCATTTTTCGGCTGAAAGTTTAACTGAAATAGTATTGGCCGATGACGAACTGCAAATAAGCCACACCAAGCAATGTAGCGGTCGTTCTACTGTGCATTGACAGTGCATGCAATTTTATGCTAGTCTATTTACAGACGGCTTCGTCGTCTAAGTTTAAATTGAAAGCAAAAAAAAATTTATTTATACGTGTATTCTTCAACGTGAAATGAATTTTCGACGATACGTCGATCGCCGTCTGTCTATTTCGGTTGTCCCAAGAGGTCGTTGCGATCATTAATTTTGGAATCGTCTGTCTCTTATGAACTAATGAAACTCGCAAAAATTTTCCACCGATTTTTACGAAAAAAAAAAAAAGAAAAAGTGAAACAAATAGAAGAAGTCAATAAATGTTCTACACAGAAAAATACTCAATTTCAAATTTCAATTTTCATTAAATTCATTCATGATAAAGCCATATCTCTTCATTTTGTTATTAAACAAATTTCGAAATTCGGTGCAAATAAAACATCACTTTTTGAACAAATATTTCGTTTTTGATAATTTTGTCTTATCTGAAATCAGTCGTGACATATATACAATACAGATGAAAAAAGTGAAAGCAAATATAGTCGAATAAACATTTTATATGTCTGAATAAAAAAGCGAAGTTTGTTAATTGCAGTTTTAAACGTTAGAGTGTGTTTTCCTTTGAAAGAAAAAAGCACTATTCCAAGGTTTATTCTGCGCGCGCGAATTAACGTACACGTAATAAAGCCATTTATCGCCTTAACAGCTGTTTATCGTTCACTTTAACTATGCTTTACCTGTTTAGTGCACCTGTTTCTGCACCGAAAATACATTTCTACATTAACTATGCATGTAAACCAATTCAAAATAACACTCTAATCTCATTGGCCACTATTAAATATCATTATTTCAATCTCCGTCTATATATATTTTTAAACCTCGTGTATTTCGGATTATTAATATATGATGTTTTCTTCAAGCACAAAGTTGAAGAATTATTAATCATTGAAATTTAAATAATACACATTTATAAATATTAATTTATAATACAGCTTAAAAATGAATTTTTAAATTAAAAACATAAAAATGAACAAATTTAATTAGATTTGTTCATTTTTAAATTAAATTTTAAATTATTATCATAATTAAATTACCTTTTTTTTTCATTTTTTCTTATTTCATTTCAACTGAAGTGAATTATTTTATTTATTATAATGGAAGTTTTTTCTAAATTTATTCAATTAAAAATCTGAACAATTATTTGTTCATCCAACTTGACAAATATATATAGAACATTGGGATGGCAAAGTGTTTGAGGAATGCGACGAATGCAAATCTTTCCATGAGTAATTAAACTAAACGAATAATCTTAAACATCACAGTGTAACGTCACTGATCGTTCAAATAAAATGTTTCGTTATCTGAATCACCCGTACATGTGTGTGCTAACGCAAATACACCGAAAAGTTTGCTTGCCTTGTTATAAACACAGTGCAGCTTACTTCTTTCTTATCGAATTTACATTGTTCAGCGTAACAATTATTTATCAAACACACAAACATATACGTAATGGCAATTGCAATTTTAAATTTCTCAACAATATAAGTACAGTTGAAGTTGTCTGAACAATTTTTGCCATTACAAAAAATGGAGAAAAAACTCAATCAACCAATTATACGCCAATGGGAACAGTTCTCACTATTCAACAAGTTTCTTTGTCTCTGAAACAAATACGTGTTTTGACCTAAGTGTAACTGTAAAATAGTTAATTAACATTATTTGCAATGTTGCTTTTTTTAAAGATTTATACGGTTAAATTCAGTTAAATGATTTAATGAAAATATAATATGTTTTAGATCAAAACTATAAGAAGCATTATTGTTTGTGATGCAAATATAATATAAAAAATAATAGATAAAAATATAAAATATAATATTAAAAATAAAATTGATAATTCATAAAAATTCAATTTTATTTCAATAAGAGAAAAATCCAAGAGAAAAAGAAAAATGATAAAAGTGGATTAATAAGTAAATTGTCATTTATCGATGAATTGATAAATAATTGATGATAATTGTCCAATAAAAAGAATCAGTGATTGAATAAACAGGTAAACAAGAAAGATGTCCAAAAGCAGTGTAAATTATCTAATTTGGTTCATTAACTTCAAACGAGTTTCGCGGCATGCAAAACTTTTGATAAATGTCATCGATAACTATCGTTGAGACAAGCCTTTCACAAAAGCAACGTCGCTCATTGCGAAGTTCAAGGCAGTCATTGTGCGTGCCCGCTTATCTTTACATCTTCATATTGAAGCCGATTCTCATGGTCAAATCGACTAATTAATAAAATCGCGGCCAGGAAAAATTAAACTAACGAAAGAAAAAAGACAACAACAAAATAAAAGCAATGAATAAAAAAAAAGTACAAAGTTATATACAAAAAATGAACGCAATGAATCATTGCGATGATGAATGATGGAGTGTCCCTCAAAAACAAGACCGGAAACTCATTTGTTCGGCATTCCGGTTGAATATAATAAATATAATTGCGCAAACCAATTACGTGCGACGCAAATTTAACACGTGTTACTTTATGACACGCTAATTTTAGCGATCCCAAAAATTGTGCGCGAAATTAGTTAAGGTGAAATGTCAAGCGCCAGGGAAATCCGGCCTCGGTTATTAGTCAATTAGTTGATTTTACATTTTGACTAGAAAATTTGATTATTACTAAAGTAAAATAATGTTTGCTCAAATTCATATCATTGAAGTAAAATGTCATGAAACTTTATTCCCAAGCAATTTGATCATTCGATTTCGTACAACTCTTCAATTCTAATCAAGTATGTGATAACACCTTTATTATGAAAAATCTGTCAATAAACATGATAAAAATGTTTATATAAAATGTAATAAAGTTATTAAATATTGATTTTGGTTGGTAATTGATATGATTGAGTCAATTTTGTATGATTATGTCTTCTTTGCTGAAGCAGACTTATAATATTATATGACATAAATTTCAATAACATTTTAAACGTTATAATTTAAAGTTCACTTTATGATACGTATAAATATTTTTCACATGTCATACTTTATCATTATTAATGTAAAAAATTATTTTATCGCACTCTATTATTATCTATTAAAGTATATAAATACTTTAGTGAATTGCAATGGCATTAACATTAATTTGCATTTTATATTGAAATAAAAAAGAAATATTCAGAATTATTATTAACTGTAAAACAAAGTCGATGATTAAATTAAGTTATCAATTCTGAATAAAACTGATTATTATTTAATCACAAAACCGATATTTGACTGAAAATTGGCGACTTTTATATGAAGTGCAAAGGCGACTTTCATATCGAGTGATTTGGAAAAACAATCAATTTCAATCAACTCTCGGACCCCAAACGACCCAAAGCCCCTGGAAACGGACAAATGTTTTTGAAATACGCGAATTTAGGCGGCGCGGGAGTAGCTGATGTCTTACAAATAGATCGTAGTGAGCGAGTTACAGTCGGGGTGGCTCATGTCCAATTTTGGCTCGCCGTGCTTTATACGCTGCCCGTATTAAGTTTCACTCAATATTTTTCTCGCACCCAAAAAAAAAATCCATTTTTAAACGACTCAGTCACTAATTAACGATCGTCCGTACTGCGGCCTGAACTCTCCCGACCAAACACAACATCTCACATCAACGAGTCCTTTTCTTCTTTCATTAATTTGTCTTTACATTTGTGTTCCCTTTTCTTTATTTTATAAGTATTCATCATATTGTAAAGGATATAATAGAGATTTTTGCATATTTTTACATTTTTTAATATTAATATTTCTTTATGACAGTATATTAATGTAACCTTTTGCAAATTGTTATATTAAAAATAAATATTTTAAAAATGAATCACAAAATTAATATTAAAAAAAATGAAAATAGGTTTAATAAACAATATTTCAGATGAATAAACTTGTGTAAATCAATATTAAATTCAATAATCAAAGACATGAACAAAATCATAAGCTAAACTAAAATTATTGTAATACTGTCGATAATTACAATAACGTAAAATCTTTTTGTTCAACTTCGCGAAATGCTTGTTGGTAACAATGCGTCTCGGGTTGAATTATTTTCGAAATAAAATCAATGAATTGGTAAACAAATGAAAACATTTACATAAAGCTTGCTGACAGCAATAGGAAGCACAACTTCAAAATCGGGACACCGGATATATATAGAAACTGAAATCGGGGTCGTTACTAAAATATACACCAAGCGGCATCACATTTAATCTCAATTCCATCTTATAAACGCGCATTTCTCCTACTACATATCCAGTTGGTACGCCACGATCATATGACACATTGCATGTGAGCGCATATTTTTGCGCCCGAACAAGCCGATTGTCGCGAACCGCGCGGGCATTCTAAACATGCAATCTCACGCAAGAAGACTGTCTTCTCTCAGCCAATTTCTACATTTTCTGCTAATTATCCCGTAACAGACGATATGAAATCTGTTAAAATTATGTTTAATTAAGGTACATCTATGTTAGATCTACCTTAAATCTATATTTAAATAATCTCCATGAAAAATGGACACAAAGTTAAAATGCATCTACGTTAAATCTACGTTAAATCCACCTAAAATTCATCTAAAAATAAACTAGATTTGAAGTTTTTTTGTTCATAAATTTTTTTAAAATAAAATTACAGTAATTTCATGTAATGCATATAAGTAAAAAAATAATGACTGTAAAATGTTGTTTTAACATAACAAGCGCAGCTTGTTATGTTATTAACTGAACAAGACTTGTTCTGTTTATTCATTTAAATAAACTGCAATGACTGATTGAAGTAAATTTATGTTATTGCAGACATTCACAGCATGGTGCAACTCACATCTAAGGAAGGCAGGCACGGCCATCGATTCAATCGAAGACGACTTCAGAAATGGATTGAAGCTGATGTTATTACTTGAAGTGATTTCAGGAGAAACTTTGCCAAAACCTGACCGCGGAAAAATGCGCTTCCATAAAATAGCCAATGTAAATAAAGCTTTGGACTATATTGCCAGCAAGGGTGTCAAATTGGTGTCTATTGGCGCCGAAGGTATTGTTATTATTCTTATCATTATCATTATTTTCATTACTATCATTATTATAATTATTATGATTATTATTATTATTTTACATCTTTAACACTAAAAAACATGCCTATGAATTATAGTAACTTTATCTTTCTTTTAACAGAGATTGTCGACGGTAACTTAAAGATGACGTTGGGTATGATTTGGACGATAATTTTGCGATTCGCCATCCAGGATATCTCCGTGGAGGAGATGACCGCAAAGGAGGGTCTGTTGCTGTGGTGTCAGCGTAAGACCGCTCCATACAAGAACGTCAATGTTCAGAACTTCCACTTATCCTTCAAAGATGGTTTGGCATTCTGCGCCCTCATCCATCGTCATCGACCTGACCTTATCGACTATAACAAACTCAGCAAAGACAATCCACTAGAAAATCTTAACACCGCGTTTGACGTTGCTGAGAAGTATTTGGATATTCCACGCATGTTGGATCCAGATGGTACTTTATCTACTTTTGTTACACTTTTGTAATCATTTCAGACAAAAAGATGGCTGTAATTTTTATTGTTTCACTTTACTTAATTCCTTAAAGAAGAAAAATTTATATTTCATTTTTGGAAGCAAAAAATGTCTTTTTATCTTTAAGAAAATAAAAGTAAAGGTTTTCGTTAAACGAATATTGTGAC
The DNA here is from genome assembly GCA_022817425.1 of Gryon sp. ZL-2020. Classification (NCBI taxonomy): domain Eukaryota; kingdom Metazoa; phylum Arthropoda; class Insecta; order Hymenoptera; family Scelionidae; genus Gryon; species Gryon sp. ZL-2020. The sequence continues at coordinate 9,745 of JABFPJ010000281.1, read as the reverse complement.
ATTTAAAATGAATTAAATGTCACAATAAACGAGTCTATCGAGGAAATGATGTATCACATAATTGTGATTTATCGATGACATTGTGATATTGTATTTAATAGATTTAATCAACACTCCAAAACCGGACGAAAGAGCCATCATGACTTACGTCTCCTGCTACTATCATGCGTTCCAGGGTGCTCAACAGGTCAGCCTGGAGTGATGCGTGCTGTTTTTGTTTTTTACGATTATATAATCAATTTACAAATAACTATCAAGTGATAATGTCTTTAAACAATATTTGAATCTTTTACCGTGCATCAAATTAATTTAAATTTAATTTTATATTTAAGTTCTTTAAACTTATTTAAAAATTGAAACCGTTTAATTCAAATATTTTTAAAAGACATTCATCATAAATGTTTGGATAATTCAAAAGCTTGGATTAAATTGCTCTTCCCCATTAATATCATCTAGCAAATCATTTTTGCAGTGTTTGTTGGATCTTCTTACTATCCGTCAAGTTTGTTTAAACTTGATCTCACCAGTATCAGCGTCTATATATTGACAATGCTTTCAGTCAATCAAACAAGACAGTTGCGACGTTGATTGAAATGAAATGTACATATAAGTCACATAATATTCTAACCAATTGCATGGTTTGAGTTGTTTTAATGCTTTCTTTTATAGACATGCATACCACAGCAATGCCTGATGAACGAGCTGTTATGACATATGTTTCGTCCTACTACCACTGTTTCAGTGGGGCTCAAAAGGTGTGTAAATAACAAGACAAAAAATAATCACTCACTAATGCATACTGTTTGAATATTTTACATTTCAATTGATAAATATTAATATTACTTAAATAGCTAACATAAATTAATTTAACTTTTTGTGTCTCATTTCTAATAAACAATAAATATGTAAAATGTATATACTTTATACATATTTCACGTTTTATTTTGAAATATCCAAAAAATTTTCATTTTGTTATATAAAATTGAATTACTGTATATGTATGATGTTGATTTTAATACTCATTGATATGATAATTTAGGCGGAAACAGCAGCTAATAGAATTTGTAAAGTACTCAAAGTAAACCAAGAAAATGAACGACTTATGGAAGAATATGAACGCTTGGCTTCGGATTTGTTGGAGTGGATTAGACGAACGATGCCTTGGTTGAATAGCCGTCAAACCGACAATTCTCTCGCGGGTTGTCAGAAGAAACTCGAGGAGTATAGAACTTATAGACGCAAACACAAGCCGCCACGTGTTGAACAAAAGGCCAAACTCGAGACGAACTTCAACACCCTTCAGACGAAGCTGAGACTCAGCAATCGACCGGCATACATGCCCACTGAGGGAAAACTTGTGTCTGATATTAACAAAGCATGGAAAGGTAATATTATTTAAAGTGAAAGCTTTAAAAAAAACATTAATTAAAGGAAAATAATTTGTTTAATATTCTTTTTGTGTGCTTTAGGATTGGAAACGGCAGAAAAATCATTCGAAGAATGGTTATTGTCCGAGATGATGCGTTTAGAAAGGTTGGAACACTTGGCGCAAAAGTTCAAGCACAAAGCCGACACCCACGAAGACTGGACAAACGGCAAAGAGGAAATGTTGACATCCCAACACTTCCGTCAGTGCAAGCTCAACGAGTTAAAAGCCTTGAAGAAGAAGCACGAGGCCTTTGAGTCCGATCTTGCCGCGCATCAAGATCGCGTTGAACAGATTGCCGCGATTGCCACAGAGCTGAAGTACGTCAATATTTGTTGTCTACTTTAATGCGATGTTTATCTCAATTGAATAAATAACTACAATTTGAATAACAAGTTGACATACGTCAAGTTATATAATTAGAATTTTGATTATTTGTAAATTCTTTATACAATAATTATTATTAATTGCAGAAAAAAGGCGCGTTTAATATGAACACTGAATAATTATAAAATTGCCTTGAAACAAAATGAAAATAAATTTAATTGGTAATAAAACTATTTAAGTAAAGTTAAATATAGTTTGAGAGAAGTAATGTAAAATTAGTTGTTACGCTGTGGCTGAATTAATTACATAAACTTATGTTTGTCTAATTGCAGTGCTTTGGAATACCACGATAGCGCATCCGTAAACGCGAGATGTCAACGTATCTGCGACCAATGGGATCGTTTGGGCAAGCTTACTCAACGCAGGCGTCAAGCCCTCAACGAGGCGGAACGCATCCTCGAGAAGATCGACGTTCTACACTTAGAATTCGCCAAGAGAGCGGCGGTATGTGATATCTGATTTTGGCTCGCATTTACGAATTATATTCTCAGTTTGTTGATTTGTTATACGAAAATATACTCGGAGCAATTTTTAGGTTCTTTCATGATAAATGCAACTTTTAATTCATGTTAAGAAAATGCTGACAGAAATAAATTGTAAACAATTCCCTTCATTTAGCATACGTTTACTGTATAAATACACTTATTTAATTATTTTTAATGTTAATTAAATTGTATTATATTAATCATTATTATTGTTTATTTTATAATAGCCATTCAATAATTGGTTGGATGGAACTCGGGAAGATCTCGTTGATATGTTCATTGTTCATACAATGGAGGAAATCCAGGGTCTTATGGATGCACATGCCGCCTTTAAAGCAACCTTAGGCGAGGCAGACAAAGAGTACAATTCAATTGTTGGATTAGTTCGTGAAGTTGAATCCATTGTTAAGCAATTCCAAATTCCAGGTGGTCTTGAAAATCCGTACACCACCCTCACAGCTTTGGTAAATTAATTATTTAGTTTAATTCACATCTTTAATCCATTTTTGAGACTTAATATAAATGATCATGTATTTAATTATTACAGGATCTCACTAAAAAATGGAGCGATGTTAGACAACTTGTACCACAAAGAGACGGAACTCTTCAAGCCGAACTTCGCAAGCAACAAAGTATGAAATAATTAAATTTTTATATTTACGTTTTTTGACATTTATCATGCAAAACTTCTAACTTTGTATATTTGATTCATTTTCAGATAACGAATTACTTCGTAGACAATTCGCTGAAAAAGCTAATGCTGTTGGTCCATGGATAGAACGTCAATTAGATGCAGTCACAGCAATTGGCATGGGTCTCCAGGTATAATAAAGAATAACAATTTGATAATTTATTTAAATGAATAAACATATGAAAATAAAAATCATAGTAATTATAAGTACGATAATGGATGTATGTAATTATATATGTTAAAGTATAATCTCAGTTTGAAATTATTTAAAATTTGATTATATTACTTGAGAAAAACGTATGTTCTAATGTATGGAATATTTGTAGGGTACTTTGGAAGATCAGTTACATAGATTGAAGGAATATGAGCAGGCAGTCTATCAGTATAAGGCACACTTGGAAGAACTTGAAAAAATTCACCAAGCCGTCCAAGAAGGCATGATTTTCGAAAACAGGTACACGCAATACACTATGGAAACCCTGCGTGTTGGCTGGGAACAGCTGCTCACCTCGATCAACCGCAATATTAATGAAGTCGAAAATCAAATCCTTACAAGAGACTCCAAGGTAATCTTTCATAAAATCTCATTTATAATTCATCATCGTCATTAAAAGTAACTTAGATGTATATAAATTTATATAAATAGAAATTCACTTTATTTTCTTTTCACATGTCACATAAAATGAATCCAAAACTATTTGTTATTTCACAGGGAATTACACAAGAACAATTGAACGAGTTCCGAAGTAGTTTCAATCACTTCGACAAAAATCGAACGGGTAGATTAGCGCCCGAAGAATTTAAGTCGTGTCTCGTATCGTTAGGATATTCAATTGGAAAGGACAGGCAAGGCGACATCGACTTCCAGCGTATTCTTGCGATCGTCGATCCCAACAACTCTGGATACGTACAGTTTGACGCTTTCCTCGATTTCATGACTCGCGAATCCACCGACACAGACACCGCTGAACAAGTTATAGACAGTTTCCGCATTCTCGCAGGAGACAAGGTGAACAAAATTCTTGTTGCTATATACATTATTAATATTAATGAGTTACATGATAAATTACACACAAGTTAACATAAAATGTAGTCAAGTAAAAGCTACTGAATTTAACAGAAGTAAACAAGTACAAATAATTTGTTATTTCAGCCATACATCCTAGCGGACGAGTTACGACGAGAGTTGCCGCCCGATCAAGCGGAATATTGTATCCTGCGAATGCCACCATACAAGGGACCAAACGCGATTCCTGGAGCGCTAGATTACCGTTCGTTCTCGACGGCCCTCTACGGCGAGTCCGATCTTTAAAAAAAAATAGCGTCTTTATGCGCTGCGCAAAAACATTCGATCGAGTTTAATCTCCATGCGTAATGTTAAGAAAAGAAAAAAACAGAAACTACTGTTTGCATGCGTCATATTGGATAACAACAACCACAGTACTTATGCAAAATGCGTTCAAGAACCAACGTGTAACGAGACAGCCTTACTACACGCACAACACCAACAAGCCGATTTGAAAGCCCCGACAATAACAACGTCAAACATATTATACATCGAACGAAAATTTTATTCGCGACGCGATAATAAGAATTGTTTTAATCAAAGCTCAATATCTGGTGCGCCGTGAAAAATTTGCTAAAAAATACAAAAATAATACATATTAATAAAAAATAAAGAAAAAAATTGAAAAGACACAGTTTCTTTCATCCAGTTGAAACAAATTTTGCTTCGTGTTGGAAAAAGAAACAATGATTTTTTTTTGAAAGCCTTTTTTCGGCGCACTAAAAAAATTAAATCGAATTTAAAGCAGTGAATTTTTTGCTCACAATTGTATACACGAACAGATTTTAATAAACATTTTTTGAACGACGATATTTTTTGAGATTATGAATTTTTACGAGATCATGAAAGAAAATGCGCCCACTGCTTTTCAGATGCTGTTACGAAATGATCAAAAATGCATTTATGCATTCGCCAAAAATGTAACGAATCGATACGAAATATTTTTTCATAGAATTGCAAATATATTAATTGTAAAAAGCGCGCTGTTAAATAAGCGAGACACAAAATGTAAGGGATTTGAACGAGAGGAAAAAAAGAAAGATGAGTAATATCGCTCGATAGCCATGGTTTAAGGACTTGCAATTTACGAGGATTAATAACAAAAGTAATGATAATAATAATAATGGAGAATCGATTATTTATAAATAAAACTTATATACATATTAATATATATATGCCTATTTTTATATAAACATGGCGATACGAACTTACGTCGACGTATTTTGTAAATCCAATATCGAATATATGCAAAACGATGATGCTAAACGTGAGAAGAGCAAATTTATTTATTTATTTCATTTATTATTTATTATATGCAAATATATTATTACTATAATTATTATTATAATTATCATCATCATTACTATATACCATAGTAAACGAAACCGCTAATTCAAAGTATTTATTTTTATAAATAAAAGAACAGACACAAAATATATGAGACTGTCGACGTTTTACGGGATAGTCTGTATTAGTCATACATAGACGATTCAAAGAGAGAAAAAAGCATACAAAATGTTTGATTAAATATTTTTTCGATGCTTTAATTTTAGTTCAAAATTTTATTATAATAATAAATTTTGATTTTGCAATTAAAATGTGCAAATTTGGTAATTAACTTAAAAGTGTTTCAAAGTATCGATGAACAAATATTTAAATGAATATTTTACAACTATTTCGTCCATCTCTGCAAAAATCAATTTAAACAAATAATAAAAATAAAAAATATTAAAATAAAGCAAACAAATGCCATCGTCTGTAACGTGTAGTAAGTCAAACATTTATATACGTACAGTCGTATTCACGTAGTTAAATGAGTCACTCATTTTATCATACAAACGATGATATAATTGATTAAGTGTGTAAAGGTTTTGTTTGGCTTTGAAGCTTGATGCTTTACAAAGAAATAAAAATACAAGTTTTTTGTCAATAATTACATTTCTTCTCTCGTGTCAATTTTTTTGTCTCCCACATATCATTTGAAAGTAAAAGACCGTGTCACGATATACGGAGCAAGTACTTTTTATAGGAAAATATCATCGTCACATTCGCAAGAAACCATTTTAAATTCACAAAAAGACTGGAATGAATCCAGTTAAATAAAAGTCAATCAAAATTTTCCTGACACAGAATATTTGGGTAATAAAAATATAGTAAAATGAAAAGTGTTAAAAATAATTATTATTAAAATGAAAAATATTTTCGAGTCATAAGTCATCCCGCACTGCGTTACTTATCGTTTATTGTATCATTCTTGCCGATTTCATTTTCCTGTATTAGTTTACAGAATGAAAATACTGTAAAATGATGAATATAAAAAAGGAAAAGAGAAATAAAAATGTGAAACAATCTTTCAAATCAAAATGTGTGAATATTTTGTTCCATTTATTTTAAATTATGTTTTTAATAAATGAAAATAGACCAGTATATTTATTTCTTTTTATAAGAATGAAAAAATGTTCATTTTATTTCTTATGTCCTAATTTTACGTACAAAGGCACTTACTTATAACTATATCTAATAGTACAAAATTAAATAACATAAAAGTTTCGAGTCGATATCTCGATATCCTATCTTGGTTTTTCTCGTATATCAGTTTTAGGATAAACATTTTGTACATCTCAAACAAACAATATTTTCGTCACTAGAGCGGTAAAAGTAGTTAATTTTCCCACTCTCGTAAGGAAAAGTATTGTGAGCTCAGGAGATTCTTTTCTCATTCGTGAGCATGGCTACATTCGCTTCGCTCGTGTTTCCATCCTGCTCACGCGTGGGAAAAGTATCTCCAGAGCTCACATGTTAAGTAAAGTACTATTATTTAGTTTTTCCTTTTAATTGAAAATCTTTAAAGTTCCATATCAAACAACTTTTGTATAAAATGTATTATTATAAAAATATGTTATATTTTCCAGTATTATAAAATGTAAGCAATTCATATCAATTTAATATATACAATATTTATTTTATTGTTTTCATAATTCAGAATTTATAAATAGCCATAATAAATAATAAATATTTCATAAATAACTCAATTTTGTTGCCTTTATTATTCTTAAACTATGATATTTCATATAAAACTTTAAAGAAGATGATTTATTTAAGTACAAACATATTAAAATTATTAGTAAATTTCACATGAGCAAAAAAGAAAATCATTACACCATGCGTTAACATTAAATATCGATAAAATATGACATATTAAAAAAATGAAGTATATGACATTGATTACAATTCCGCTTTTTTAACAGAAAGCACAAAACAAGTAAGTTTAAAGAAACTTAATATCACATTTTATTTTTCTGTTGTCAAAACTCCGCACTTACAAAAGTTTAATATCTTTAATGGTTTAATCCTAACATTTTAATCTTTTTCTCAAAAATATAGTCATATGACACTAACAGTCTGACGACTAATATCCAATTTCTATTATTTTTCCTGTAAAAAATCTATATCCTAAAACAAACAATGCAAAACCTGAGCTGGATATTAACGATTGTCGTTCATTTTCTCTCTTTGAGCTTTGAAAATAAAGGGAATTCTTAAAAATAACAATTTTCGTTAAATTGAATACGTTTGAACTTGGACGGTCCAACTAATTTGCAACAAGTTAAATCTGTTAATAAATATTTTCCAGTAGTAATTCAACATTACATGCTAGTCACAATAAATGCAAATTTGCATATTTCATATCCCTCAATCTTATTTTTAGATAATAATTATTTTAATTTTCAGATTCTCCGGACTACCCATATTCAACAGTATTTTTTTAATATAAAAGTAAAATTAATATGAGACACATGTGCATGACATATGCCGAATTCTAAAGATGAATTATATTTATCAAATGCACTTATATCACAGCGCAATCTTATAGAACACAAGACTTCATAACATCAAGCATCTTATAGAATTGGCACAAAATATGGACTACGTCAATTTTAGTATTACAAATTATAAGATCAAGATTTCTTATTTTCATTCAATGTCATGAAAATAGTTACAATAATAAAAGGAACATAATGTAAATTATTTTGATCAGTTTGATTAACCAAATAATTGATTAAATTATTAAAGTTAAAATGAAAATATTTTAACTGTCTCTTCAATGTTATTCTAATAATTATAACAAGAAAACGTAATCCTGAGCTTCAAATATTTTCATAGAAAAAAAATTATATTTATAAATATAAGATTCATTTCTTTTTAATAATAATAATAATAATATTATTATAATTGTAGTTTTCGAGAATAATCATCCATGTAGGGTTTATATAATTCCTGCAATTCTCCACCGGAACGCAGAGACTCGCCTGCTAATAAGTTATACGCAAATTTCAAAATTTCATTCCGATTATCTTTACCTGGAATATCAATGCATAATTTATAAACTGTCATATCGTTAGATTTGTCTGACTTTTTTGACGCAGTGATTTTTCGCTTTTTGCCTTTCATCAAAACTTTGCCGTCGTATTCCGACTCTTCCTTTTCTTTGTCTCGTTTTGGACAACTGCAAACGCGAACTAAGAGCCGACGTCGACCAAGTACCGAACAATTTTGATCCTCTAATGTGAAAATCAGTTCGGTCGGACGTCGATTCATGCCGCTGTTGCAACTGTTTTTACAAAAAAATTGAAAATTTAGAGGTACGTAGTCACTACCGGTTTGAGGCACTCCGAGAGGAGTGAGTACGCAAAGATGGCCGCTATTTTCTTGATAAATGCTGGTTGGATTCATGCATCGGACTACGTGCTTCAACTGTCGGTGATCCATTTTGACGTTGTTGCGATTTTCAACGGCCATGTGGTTGTGACAACGAACCACTGGTTCGTTGCGATACTGGTCATGACTAAAAACCATCGTGGTGCGCAACCAAAGTCCATCCAAGATACCTTGGGTCCATTTAAAACGCAACGGCAAAGTTTGTTCAATGTTAATGAACACTTTTTGCAACGTTTGCGAATACTGAAATCATGCCAATTGTATGATCAGATATTATTTCCAATTTCCAATAACCTGCCATACTTCAAATATTTTTCATAATAATTCATATTTTATCCAAACAATTATTTATATTTAATGTAAAAATTATACAAGCATCCCTCGTACAACGCGGTAGTTCGGTTCGGAAAAAACAGCGCGTTGTACGAAATCGCGTTGTGCGGGACCTATGATATATGGAAAAATAGTAGTTACGTTCCAAGTACTAAAAGATTACGTGTTTTTTCGAACAGTTTTTATTATCAGACATAATATTTTATATAATTTTATTTTTTATTCCTTTAAATAAAACAAAGATGACAAAACATTAATTATTCAACGTCATTAAATGTTTAAAAATTTTTTTAATTATAAATAATTAATTTGTCAAATAAACATCGATATTCGAATATATTTCAAAATATAAGAACGAGGGTAAAACAACTAAAATTTTTCGGGATTTGGACGCATATTCTTCATTTTTTTGATTCTGTGAACAGACGATTCATTTAGCACAAATGTTTAATTACATATCAAGCGTGATGTAATTTCTCTTCGGAACTTATTTTTTAAAATTTTTATCGACACCAGTAACATAATAAGAATAAAACATTATACGTACTTGATTATATCTTTTTATAAACCGTCAAAAATCGAAAACTCAACAACAGTGTAACAGAATTGTTCTTTTTCTCAGCAAACGTGAAATTTTT